>RJWM01032764.1:0-21196 GCA_004363535.1 Dasyprocta punctata | reverse complement strand
TCAATTGCTCTCTCATATTTTCCCTCTTTGAAAAATGCATTCCCCTATCATTTCAGAGAAATACAGAGAATAATCAAAACATATGCAGAAAAATCCTCTGAATTCAAATCTTAAGAAATTCTCCAAAGGTACTGTTCAATATTATGTCAGTAATTAAGTATATTTTAATTGCTAAAAATCATGAGACACGTTTTAAAATGTGCTGGTGTGGGTTTTTATAGTGTTATTCTCTTTCCAATACTAAAAAGAAAAACATCGTGTACTACTATATTACTTTGCAGAATTCACCAAATCCTAATTAAATATTATACAATCCTTAAATTTTAGCCAGGTGGAGATTAATGTAATGCATGCCTATGATCCCAGCACTCTGGGACCTCATGTAGGTTTTTTGTTTTTTGTTTTTTGTTTTAATTTAAAAAGGATTAGTGATGTAGCTCAGTGCAAAGGCTCTTGGTTTAATACCCAATACCAAAAACAAAAAAACCTACATACATTTTAATAAAGGCCCAAATATTATACTAAGTCTTTACTTACAATGGAAACTACATGAAATTATATGAAAGAATTTGATACCTCAAATTTTTGTAAAAGAGCACAGTACCAGAATTGTAGAGCCCACTCTTCAGTAACATTAATATGCCTAAATACAGACTAAATTAAAGTGTACTAGAATGTAACATTTATTTATAATCACTTAGATAATAACACAGTCATTCCACAAGTATTTATTAAGAATCCTCTATAGACCCATGAAATGCTATAAAAACATATCCAGCCAGGCATGTTGCAGCAAGCCTGTATTACTAGCACTGAGAAGGCTGAGGCAAGAGGATCACCATGAGTTGAAGGACAGACTGGGCTATGTAGTTAAATTCAAGGCCAGGCTGAACTACAAAGTGAAATCCTGTCTCAAAAATAAGTAAATAAATTTCCTCAATCTAAGATTTGTAAAGAAATTTCAGTCAGAAAGAGTCCTGTGTGAATTGATGAAGTAAACCTAAGAATAGTTTACATGTGTTAAACTTACAATTTTCTATATGCAAATACACTGAAACACAAAAATTGTCCATTTCCTAAGCCTAAATGTTTCTAAAATTATGTTTTAATTTATGTATTGCCATCAATTACTCAGATTTTAAATCAGTGACCTTCAAAGGTTTTAGTAAATTTCCAGGCACATCTTAAGAAAATTTTAATATTAGCGGAGACAGAAACTTAATACACAAACTAAAAATAAGCACTCAGCAACATATACAAATCATATTTTGGAATCCCTTTAGGGTACCAGATCTTTCTCTGAAATCGCCTGCTGCTTGTTTTGCTGTTCTTCAATTTGTTTCTTCTCTCCTTCAGTTGATGTGATCACTGTAGCAGCTTCCTTTAGATAGTTTCCTTTAGTTGTTAAAGCCTAGGAAACATAGCAACCAACTAAAATAAAACAAGCAATGCAAGATAAATACATATTTGGTTTTAAAATGTAAATTACTGAAACATGTTAAAATTCCTGCCACATTCGAATAATTAAAATAGCCAGGAAAAAATGGTAAAACAACTATAACTTTAACTCAAAGGCAAAGCGAGAGGAATATGCAACTGCTCAGTACCATTAGATAAATCAAAGAAAATGCAAAGAAATCAAAACACATACCAAACGTGAAAAATCAGTGAAATAAAGAAAACTGTCAGCTAGAAAAAGCAAAGCACCAATAGTTGTAAATGGCTTTAGATGATGATCAATAAGGACATTTAAATGCCACTACACTACTTCTAGCTTGCAAAATCATTTGGTAAAATTCTATAGTACACAGAAATCAAATTAGAAAATCTCCTTATTAAGAAATCTACCCTACAGATCTCCATGAAAAGCTTTAAATTCATCAAATAAAGGTCATATGTAATTCTCTTAAGGGGCTATACTTTACCTGGTTGATTTTCCTGAGTTCACTTGTCGCTTCAAAGTTATTTGGTTCCAGTTCTAATACTTTTTCATAATCTAAGTAAAACACAAGATAATGAATTTTGAAAACGCAGATATTTTAAATACTTGTAGAAAACAATACATGTGATATATAGACACCTATAGTACAGTAAAATGAAGAAAGAACTAAGAAATACTAAAATTATTTCTTCGTCTTCCCCCAGGGCAAAAAAAAAATCCTAACAGAATCCTGTAACAAATCATCTCCCACTAGCTTCTGTCATAAGATATGCATCATTAAACCAAGAAAAAGAAAAATCTATTATCAGCTTTATTGATACTTCTTAGTTTATACTACACAAATCTATTTTTACAGAATAACAGAAGCCATAGAATTTACAAATAAAAACAGTAAGAGCTTTAAATGTACTGCCTACTGCCCTACAACAGCCAGTAAGATGTTTCGATCTCTATTTTACAAATGAGAAACTGATAACCAGAGAAGCTAGTGGTCATACAACTAGTATATGGCAGAATGACAATTTGAACCAAAATCTTATTGGTGGCAAATCGTGCAGTTTCCCAAAGCATCAAGATACCTTTTAAACACAAAAAGTGAGTTCTGCTGAGATATTTCATAGAAAGCTCTCTGAACGTAATTAACTAATTAAAATTAGCATTGTATGCATAATGTCTGTTAGATTAAGCTATTAAAGAACTTTTAAATAATGATGAAAAGTACCACCTACCTTTTTTGGCATCCTCTAATTTTTGCAAAGCAAATCGAGCAGCACCTCGTCTGGCATAAGCCTTTGCATAATTTCTATTTAAAGCAATTGCTAAATTACAATCAGACTCAGCAACAGCAAATCTACAATACAAAAAATTAAAACAAAGTTAATAAAGATCATTTATTAAACCAAAACTTCAAAATTTGTTTCTGAAATCCCAAATAACTAGAAAGAGAATTTTCTTCCCAATTACAAGCACATTTTTCACTTCCTCTTATTTAATTAAACCTACTAAAAGCAATAATTCTTAATGGTAAAAGTTTAGTAGTATTCATTTTAATGCAAAAAACAAGATAGCCCAATAGCACCATTCTTTCCTAGCAGTGTGCTAGGGAATCACCTCAGTGCAGCCCCGTGAGAAAGAAATATGAGGTAGGAAACTGGAAATGAGATAGAGTGCAGCTCCACAGTAGTGTTTCCTGTGACACATAAGGCCCTGGGTTGAATCTTCAGTATTCCCTCTCCAAAAAAAATAAAAACAAAAAAATCTAGAGACTAAAAATACTGCTAAGATAATGAAAGTTCACAAGGTAGCTGTTTTACACACAAAGCAACAACACAAAATACTAACAAACAAGTATAAGACACCAAGGCAAAAATTGTCAGATGATCTTCAGAGACATAAAAGACATGTGCAAATACTTCACATTTGTCTATAATAAGGCATGAAAGACACAACTATTTTATAATTCTCTCCCAACTGATCTATAAATCTCATGCAATTCCAAACAAAATCCCAACAGGATGTGTCAAGAAATTTGACAAAATGATTGTAAAATTTATATTGATGAGCAAAGTTCCAAGAACACTTAAAATACCCCTGAAAAATGAGGCAGAGAATATGCCTACACTAAATATCAAGACACAATTAAGACGACTTAGTAGTCCAAGATAGTATGGAAAGAAAGCAAGGATGGGCTACAGACCAAGGTAAGACTCACAGATGAGAAAGTGATCCATGCAAACTTAGATGACACCAGTGGTGCTAAAAATTCCACAGGAAAGCATGGCTATTTCATAAACAAAACTAGAACTGAATATTCATATAGAAAAAATATGAAACTGGAATCCTAACTCTAGCACAAGTGAAAAGTAAAACTTAAATTTAGAAGAAAATAAAGAAGACTATCAAGAACTCAAGACACTATACAAATTACTGTTTAAAGGTGCTAAATTTTAAAGATTAAGCATTAAAAATATCAATTAATTTGAAATATATTAAAGTGAAAAGTTCCTGTTTGTAAACACTTATTTTATTTTATAAAGTAAAGTGTTACTCAATTCTAGAATTGAAAAAAAGCTAAGCTACAAATTTATAAAAGAAAACTATTACAAATAAGTGATAAAAACTGGTATCTAGAACAAAGAACTTTTAAAAATCAACAGAAAAACAGCCTAAAAGAAAAATGGCCCAGGCCTGGCATGGTGGTGCATGCATGTAATCCCAGGACTCAGGAGGCTGAGACAGGAGGAGTGCCATGAGTTTGAGACCAGCCTGGGCTACACAGCGAGATCCTGCCTCAAAAAACAAACAAACAGAAAACCCAAAAATAAAAATGGCCCAAACAGAAAATAGGTCATTTGAAAGAAAAAAATGTATGAATACATATATAAAGATACTTAATCTAATTTTTTAAGAAATGCAAATTAGAACACAATGAAATACCATTTTATAGATTTTAAACAATTAAGAAGCCCAATTACTGTACACCAGTGTTAGTAAGGATTGAGGACAAGCATTCTTATATACAGCCAATAGGAATATAAACTTGTACCCTTGTAACAATCAGTGGTCACCCTGTGGGAACATTTGCATACCTATGACCCAAAACCAAGAAACATGTACAGAAATATTCATCACATCACAATTTGAAATAAGCAAAAAAGGATGGAAAGGAGGAAGTGGATAAAGAAAGGAATGAGCCAACAATACAGTAACAGGAACAAGAATACACAACAGTACTTTTAGAACTGTAAATAAAAGGAAAATGAGAGTTCTACAGCTATATGTAAAACAAGAATAAATCATAAAAATATTAAAAAAGATAAATGACCCACAAAAGACAACAGATGTATAACATACTTTTAAAGCTCAAAAATGAGCCAGGCATGGTGGTACATGCCTGTAATTCCAGCATTTGGGAAGCAGAGGTAGGAGGATCGCCAGGAGTTCAACAACAGAACAAGACATTGTCTCCAAAAACAAAAAACAAAAAACAAAAAAAACCCTTAAAAATAAACAAAATTCTACAAATATTACTCAGGAATATATACATACATAATAAATATTTTCTTTTCATCAAAAGAGTAACAACTATATAATTCAAGACTGTGGTTAGTCCATGGTGTTTTCCCTCTCCCAACTTAACCTGAACTTGGAGGCGGAAAGGGATGACTCAGAGACCATACTGGCTCCAGGATAATCACAACAGGAGGGACAGGGGCATGAGGCAGAGAGAGCAGCCCCCAACACCTGCTTAGGATAGTCTCTGGGAAAAGTCAAGCTGTCTGGCTGTATTTGGATCTATAACTGTACTTGGCTCAGTGCACAGTCAGAAAAGTTCCCGCTAGTACCTATAAACTTATGAGGATACCCAGCCAATCTTAATGTAAAGCAGCTAAAGCCATGCAAGTACAAACTAAAAGAAAAAGTACTGAACTATCACAAAATTTAAAAAATAGTGGCTAGCTGAGAGAAAGACAAGTGGTAGAATATGGAAAGCAGTATCAGGCTAGCTTCAAAAGCAATGCTAATATTCTGGGTCTTAAAGTTGGTAAGTAGGTTTATTTTAAAGAATTTTTTGTAACTCACACATGATACATATTACAGTCACTACAAACTATTACAAAATGTAAACATTCCCTAATTTATGAGGCTATTAATATGTTTCAAAGATCTAAAAATATGCTATTTAAATAGTAAAAATTCAGAATACAACAAGAATGTCTTCCTTCATATTTCTGTCTTAAAAGCTCTTATGATGGGACAGTTATTTAAACCTAACACATATAGGTAGCTTAATAATAAATATGCACTTAAAGAGTCAGTACAACTTTAAGATGAACAAATGTTGAAACATATTTTAAGTGTACCATAATAAAAGTAGGTAAGTGGCTTTTCCAAATAATAGAAGGAAATTAACTTACAAAAATTTTTACCCAACTAATCTTTACAAATTAGGAAAAGAACATAGTCATTCAATTTTTACAGGAGAAACACCTTAGTACAGTAAGCTATGGGAGCAAGGTCTAAGTCACTGAATGTTTAGAATGGCTTAAATTAAAATAAAAGGATGTAAGCTATAAACATTTATAATGGAAAAAATGCAAAACATTTTCAATCTCTCCCACATACAGTACTTTATTATGAAAATCAAGTCTATATATATGCAAACCGGTTACACACATTACAGACACAAAAGCCCTTACTTTTTCAATCTAAAGTAGGCCGACGCTCTATTGGTTGGCAAGACAGGATTATATGGATCAGCATCCATGCCTCGGGTGTAGCATTCAATTGCTTCATCATATTTTCCTTGTTTAAAGAATGTATTGCCCTGAAAGAAATGAGAATTAAACAAAATGGTCTTCTTACAAGATTGAAATTCACTACATAGTCATTGTATGAACACAAAAGCCCTAGCAGAAAAACAAATAAAATACCTAGCATTATCCTTCTACTGGCAATATCAACCCATAGAGACATAACAGAGACATCCAGAAGTTGTTTAGAGAAGAGTTCTGCCATTCTGTAAAGCCATAAAGCTGGTTTTACAGCAATAAGGTTTCTCTTAGAGTAATGCTGAACTCTCCAAAAGAAACCAAAAACTGCCTATGATATGACGTGAAATATAATATGTATGTCAAGAACCGCACACTGGCTTTAAGTTTCATTACTTCTGTCTACTACTAAAAATTCTGGAACAACTCCAGTACAATACGAGTACTTTATATCTAATAATTCATTTAATGCTCACAACTCATTGAAATACAGTGACATTATTAATCTAATTGATAAATAAAGAAACTGAGGTACAGGCAGTATAAAGAGCTTGTTACAAAAGAACCAGACAATTAATCTGTCTCCGGAGTATGCACCCCTAACTAAGATGCAGTATTCCCTTCCATGGGATATCACCAACGACAATTTGAAGTCGAAGCACTTCCTAAACTATGTATGTTGAGGAAATTTCAGAATTCAGATTTTCTACACATCCTTCCTACCTGAAGGAACCTAAAACTAACTAAAAAAGTACCTTTTCTTTTAGAGCGAGAGCCTTCTGTGAATCTATGTGAATCCCATCTTCTTCTGACTCTGACTCCTGAGACACAGAATCATGGACACTGTCTTCCTTATCAAGTTCATCAAGGATACTATCCTGAAATTATAAAGAGAACAGAACTTAAAATTACATGACCATCAGGAGAAAAAATATACTCAACACAGCTTACATTGTTATAATCTAAGGGCCTAAAGAGCTATAAGAAGCAATCCAAAAACGCTCTCGTTGTTACAGCCAGAGGAAAAAATGCTCTTCTTTAGAAACCCAAGATCTAAGCCACTCAGAATCTGACTTTGAACTCATAAAGTAAATTAAGGTAAAAGTCCACAAATCATCCCTGAGTCACAAATTCTTAACAGTGAGGTATTCTGGCTGAATATAAGAGAAGCTACAAATAACCTTAAATTAACGGAATACAGGGATTTAGCTTAGCGGCACAAGCATCTGCCTGGCAAGAGCGAGGTCATGAGTTCGATCCCTGTTACCAAAAAAAAAATTAATAGAATACCTAATAGCAGATAACAGTTTTTTTTTCTTTTTTCACTCAACAATAAAAACAGCTTGAATACAATTCCTGATCCTTACAACAATCTATGAGGTAGATACAATTACCCATGTTTTTCACTAAGGGAACGTAAAACACTCAAGCTGGTTGCCTTATTCAAGGTCACTCAGCTAGTCCGCCTCCCCTGGAGAGCTCTCACTCACTATGTTACTATTTTTCAGTGTATTTAAAATACAACCAACTCTACCAAGAAAACATATAACATGCTAGTATAGCAGCTCCCAATCTCTTTTGACTCATACACTTCTTGCATGATAATAAATAATTTTACAGGCACTGTCAAGATTTTTCTAAGTCCTATTATCACGTATGAAAGAAGATTTTAATCCTTTTATGCCTAGTGTCCCGTTTTTGGAACTCCCATAGCAACAGAACATAATAAAATTTTTTTTCTTTTCAAATTCTGTTTCTTTTTTGCAACAGAGTCTCACTTTGTAGTTCAAGCTGGCCTTGAACTCATGGCAATTCTCCTGCCTCAGCCTCCTATGTGCTGGGATCTCTTCAAATTCTTGTTCCTTGAACTGTTCTAGGTAACATACATGAATTTCGTGCAAAAATTCAAAAAAACTGCAATTTTCAGCATAAATGGGTTAATAAGCTACATTTTTAGTTGGTGCGTAATTGTTCATACGTAATGAGTACAATGTGACTTTCACTGAACGGATATTAAAACAGACTGAAATTTAGCTGAGTTTTGGCATGAAGATTCTAGAAATACCAACACCCTATCAACATGGTAGCCAATATTATCCAACACTGCTATGCTAACATGTGTAGAAAATTAATGACACCAAGTCATTAACGCAGTAAGTCAGGTCTGAACTAGAATGGTAAGCAAACGCCTATACTTTATACAGACACTCAAATGACAACTGCAAATACAGTACACAATCAGATGGCATCATTCATACACAGCAAAAGCTGGAATAAATAAATGACTATGTAGGAAGCATTTCTGTAAGAATTCATCTGAGATTATGTCTTTCAGGAACTGGACACTGTAAGAAAACAATGACTTATGAAAAGTAACAGGTTATATAATAAGGGGTAACATCACAAAAAAAAAAAGCAGACTATAGCATACTCAGTTAAGAATAAATTTTATGCTCAGAATGTATCTCTTTCAGCAGCAATAAATTCAAGACCCAAAATTACACTTTCCTTACATTGGGACAATACTGAAGCAGATGGCAAACTATTCAAATGAGGGGACAGCTCTCTTGAATCAACTACCTTGATTTCATTACGAAAAATCCAACGCAACTAATTTAGTAAACACTATCTTCTAAAGCTAAGTGTATGTGATGGCAAACCTTTTAAAGTTTTCAATGATAACAAAAGCCCGCTGTAGCACATGTCCCATTGGTTCAGCACCATTGGTATAAACTACAACCCAGCATGACCCCTCTCACTTGGGTGCTAATCTCCATCCAAAGACAAGTTCAAAAATGTTCACTGCAGGTTTATTTGTAACATCCCCAAACTGTAAAGAGCCCAAATGTTTTCCAAAATATAGCTGACTCTACCAAAGAAAAAAATATAGCATGCTAATCTAGCAATTCCAAATCTCTTTTGACACAAATACTCCTTTCATGGTAATAAATAATTTCATAGATCCTGTCAGAATATTTTAAATTTTATTTTTATTATATACGATAAAATAATTTTAGTAAGACATATTTCTTTTTTGATGCATAAGTGTACATATTTGAGAGGTACAACATGTTTTACTACATGTATGTATACAATGTATACACTGCTCTTCAGTAAGTATTGATAATAGACATTATATTTGTACAACATTCTTGTCAGTCATGAAATAGAACAAAATATTGCCATTCAATGTGCACCAATATTAGATAATACTAGCAAACGAACTCTGCAAGTGCATACTGCATAAATATATTTATATAAAATTCCCAAACTGGCAAAACTAATCAATCATATGAGAAGCCAGAATAGGAGATCTTTTGTGGTGATTCCTTAATTGCAATGGAAGTTATCCAGATCTACATGTGATAAAATGTCACAACACATTTACTGTGACAAATATTGTCAAATATGATGTCTTGGTTTTGATATTACATTATAGTTAAATAAGATGTAACCACTGCAACTCTGTGCACTACTTTTGCCAAAAGAGAAAAAAGAAAGATAAAATCAGAAAAAAGAAAAACATTCTGGCTGTCTTAAGTCACCAGTCACTAAAAGAAGATTACAGAAGATACTCTAATCCAGTAATTAAATTTTATTCCACATAAAACAGCCTATAAAGATGACATAGCACAGAGAACTCTATTTCACTTTTCATTTAACCTATGACAATTAAGGGGAAAAATTTTGTTTTGGTTTTGTTTTATGCACTACTGAGGATTAAACCCAGGCCTTGCCTACAGTAGGCAAGTGCTCTCCACTGAGCTACAATCCCAGCACCACCACCCGCAAGGTGCCCTGGGAGTACGGGAGTGTGTCACCACACCCAGCTGAGAAACTATATTCAAATATTAAGCCAGAGCAACTTACCACATCAAGTTTTGACCATGCCTCATAATCATAAGATTTTATCCTGTTTTTAGTGTTTTCCTCTTTGGTTTTTTTAGAAGAGTCTTTCACTTTCCCTTTCTTCTTTTTCCTAAAATTCCCATTTCGAACAGGAGGTAAACTCTAGAGAAGAAAAAAAAGAGCGCCATTTTGAGCATTCTGCTCTGTTTCTTTTGTATAACTACCAATGCTTAAGCTTTTCACTAAATTATATTTTCAAGAAGTAATTTCCCATTCAATTTTCAATTGTTACAAAATATCAATTCACTAATTTGCCATGTTCACTTATAAGAATTATGCTTGAAAAGTTTAATTCATCCTTTGATGAATGTTGAACATTGTTCAGTCACAAGTATTATCTTGAAATCCTGTCTCAAAAAAGAAAAACATGCCAGTATTATATGGTAATAAATCATTAAATATATAATTAAATCTACATTATTTTCATGAATGACAAATACCCTCTGCACATTTCATGATGCTGTTCATTTACCTTTAAGTGTCATCCTTTTCATAACTATTCACTAAGATTTATTTATTTACTTTTTGTGGCACCGGGAATCGAACTCACAACCTCACATCTGCCAGACAGGCGCTTAAGCCACTGAGGCAGGGTCGCACTATATAGCTCAGGCCGGCCTTGCGCTCGTGTTGTAGCCCAAGCCAGCCTCAAACTCACAACACTCCTCCTACCTCAGCCTCCCAAGTGCTGGGATATTCACTAAGATTTAAAATACCTCAATATAGTCAGTACAATTATTACAAAGATTTTTTAAAAAGGAAAATTCCTAAAAATGTTGACAGTGAAGCAAATTACTTTAATTTTGGTATTTTCACAAAACAATTTTAAAAGCCATACTTCATTTTAAAATAAAGTTCTACTAGCTACTAATTTAGGAATTCTTTATTTACCTCTTCAGGAACACCACTCTGTCTTCTCAGTTCCATATCCTTTTGTTTAATGTCTTTTTCCCAGTTTTCTAAATCCCTCATAAAGTCTTGTAATTCTTCTGCATTTTGCTTCACTTGTAGCTGCAATTCAACTGCTTTATTTGTTGAAGTCATTATGGCCTGCAGAGTTTTGAATAACCAAACTCTGAGAAGAATTAAATAGATTGACAGATGCTCCTCAAATTAGAGTTACTTAGCCATAAACCCATCAACAACTGAAAATACTTAAGTCAAAAATATATCTGACTCAGATTAGAGTCAGGAATCTACCTAACCTACCAGATACAATTTAGCAAAACAGTACAACTGTTAGTTGTACCTTTATGATCACAGGGCTGAGTGAGAACTATAAACCACTGTTACTACCCAGCATTACAAAAGAGTGCTGTGCCATATGTCACTCAAGAAAAGATCAAATCCAAAATTCCAAGCTGTTGCCGTTAAATCATACTGCCTGTTCCCCACTGCAAAGTTGAAAAATCCTAAGTTGAGCTTTAAGTTGGGGGTGGTCTGAAACCTAACTAGTGATTTTTCACTATTTCATTAATGGCCAACATACACACATAGAAGTCAGTGTAAAGTGAAGCTGAATAAAGAAAGTATCAATATAATATTTTTTAAATCATTCAAGTGTTTGCTGAATGAACAGACAAGTTTGATCATTCTAGAAATATGAATGAAAGACAATGGGGTTAAAAAAAAAATCACTGAAATTACCAAGTAGCCCATGATAACAAACTGGCAGTTTATCTCTAGAATTTATAAGCATATCCCAATACTTCCTTTACTCCATTTTCTTCCAACATTTATTGAACTTCTATAATATAGGCTTGATACCAAGATTTAGGGATGCAAAAAAACAAAAAAGGCAAGGTCTTTGATCTAATAAGGAAAAAAAAAATAACAGAAGTACTGAGTAGCAAAATCTTGTTAGGCTACATTTCTCAATGTTGGGACTACTGACATTTTGGACTAATTCTTTGTCAAGAGGGTGCTGTCCAAAGCTCAGTCATATGGTTGGCGATCACGCTGTCCTCCATATATACTAGGGGCCAGGCCAGCATTACGCTCTTCCCATCTTGTTGCCAAACAGTTTATAGAAGACAAAATAAACCTTGGCAGAAAAGGCTGATTTGAACCACACACAGATGCTGTGGAACTAATCATAAAGAAAAGGCATGAATCAGATCATAGGTGGTGGCATCAGGAAGTCCCCAAAGACGTTGAAATTGCAGTCAGCTTTCGAAAAAGGCCAGTCGAGTGACAATGGGCAGGGAAAGAAACTATGAAGGAGATTAGAAAATCAAAGAGGTAGGTAGGGAACAGATCTTGAAATGCCAGGCCATGTGAGGTCTAACCTGTACTGCATTCTGAAAGCCATGTGAATGTACTGAGGTGGTAAAATAACGACTTGATGACTAGTTAAGACTGAGAAGTTGGAGAGTACATTGACTCAAACAATGTTCTTTCTAGCTTTCTGGCTTGGAACCCTAGTAAGATTAGTGATGTCATCTAATCTGAGTCAGGAAATACAACTTAAAAGGGCCTGGGGTTTAGCTTAGCGGCAGGAGCACCTGCCTGGCACGCACGAGGTCATGAGTTTGATCCCCGGTACCAAAAATAAAAAAATAAAAAATAAAAAAGACATTTCAAAGTTGGAGGGCAAATGGTCAATAAAATTGTTTTGGTCTGGGTCAGGCTAAATTTGAGTATTCACACAACATCAGCAGGTAGCTACAAAGGACTAGAGATAAAGTTGAAAGTCACCAATTGGGAGCTAGAATCATGGATTTGGACCAGTTTAGCCATTGTGACTACTGAGGGAGAGAGGGAACATAAAAAATACTAATATTTAGGAAAAACAGGCAGCACCACCTAGAGAGCTAGGAGACTAAACTGTGGTGTCAACAGATGACCAAAGGGAATGAGTTCAAGAAAGTGGGAAAGACTAGCAATGCTAAATACCACAGAGGGCACAGAAGAAAAGATTTAGCTATGTAAAGATTACTAAGAATTTCAATGGCATTTTTTAAAAGGGTGGAAGTGAATTAAGTAAACGAGATTATATTGGCTCAAACATGCCATTACTAATGTAAAATCTGCTCTTGAATCTTGTCTGGATGATCAAGGAACAAGGGAAAAGATATAGGAATGACGATGAGTGATAAGGCAAGATTCCCCAGAGTGAAGGGAAACGCAAAACCATAAAGAGAGGAAAAATGCAAGATAAAAAGAAGGGATTCCAACGTTGCTTAGAATAGCCAAAAAAAATGTACACTGAAGAAAAAAGGAGGAAGACATATCTGATGGCTCTTCTGATCCCTAGCCTCAAGAACTAAGCCTAAATTGCTTTCAAGTAGATCCGTGTTTATAATATACGTGCGTCTCATTCAAACAAAACTTGTACAATGCTTTGCTGAGGACTCAACAAAAACAAAAAAAGTAAAAGCAAGGGAAGCTCCCGAGACGGTGTAGGTCGAAATTTTTTTTCCTTTTCACCCATTCACCCATGCCACTCCCATGGGCACAAGTGCTCCCAGTGACAGGGCCGTGATCTGGGCAGAGATCCCGGCAGGGAACCAGAAACTTCCAGCACTTGGGGAAACACACCTACCACCGGGGCGAGCGCTGCGCACCCGCGCCTACAGGAGAGGGCCCCTCCTGGTCTCCTCTGGAAGTGGCGAGTGGTTGGGATGTCGCGACCGCAAGTCGCCCACTGCCGGGGCGCCCGGAGTGGGTCCCCGCCTGCAAAGCTGAAAGTCCAGGCCCGGGTCGCATGCGGCGAGCCCCTCCTGGGAACGCGCTGCCCGGGACGCCGCTACCCTGGACACCGCCGCGCTGCCCCAAAACTCCCCGCCGTCGTCCAGACCAAAGGTGCGCCCCCTCCTCGCGCTCCAGATCACAGGTCCCTGCGGCCGGCGGTGACGGCCATGCCAGCTCACCTGTCGCGTCTTTCACCTCGGGCACCGGAGCCCCTCAGACCCACCGCTACTCCGCCGCTGCGCCCCGGCTTCCCACAAGGCCCCGCGAGTCCTTGCCCCGCCCCGGAGGCCCGACACGCGCGTGCGTAGAACGCCAAGCTGGTTAGCCTAGGCTGTCTGGATAGGTAGACCTACGTGGGTACAGACAGTGTTTAGAAGCAAAATCTGACCCTCTCACATTCTTCTTATAGGATTGCGTTAGGCACGGAGAGCTCCAAAACTGCAGAGTCTTCTGATCCCTAAAACAATAAAGCCCTGAACATTTCTTTGGATTTCGTCAATTTTGTCTCTATTTTTCTAACAAGATGTCCTGACCTTTGTACAATAAGACAAAGATACAATTTCTCTGCCAGGCGTGAACAGACTAATGTAAACTGGTAGTCCCGGCAATTCTGTGGGCTTTGTTTCTTTCTGAGTGCTTGTGTTTGGCAGAGCCCTTCTATCTGCCTCTCACAGCCTTGCGCCTGCCAGGGCAAGCGCTTAACCCACTGAGCCAAGCTCCCGGCCCTGGTTTTTTGAGGCAGGGTCGCACTATGTAGCTCAGGTCGGCCTTGCGCCGCGTTGTAGCCCAAGCCGGCCTCGAACTCACAGCGCTCCGCCTACCTCAGCCTTCCGAGTGCTGGGATTAAAGGCGTGCGCCACCACGCCCGGCTCTCTTGAATCTTTTGCAGGTAAATTCTTTCCTATTCATGGGTGTGTATCCTGAGTGTTTGACATGTGTCTGTATTAAGATCTGCCTTTGGATACGCCCTGACAGAAGATGGGAGAGGAAGCTGTTAACATTTTTTGCTTCTCACTTTTGTAAGTGAGCCTTCTTTCACTGTCGTGATGACTCTTTAAATTGTAAAATAAAACAAAAATAATTTTAGAGATCGATGAATACATACACAAACGTTTTTTTCAAATTGTATCAGCTCTGTGAGCCCTAAACTACTCCCAAGATTCCGATCAGTAATTCTCCGTTCTCAAGTTTAATTGAACTTTTGAGTCACCTAGGGAGGTATATATACCATATACATAGTGCCCACCAAAAAAAAAAAAATGTATACACACTTCAGGAAAAGAAAAACTTGTATAAAAATTTTAATACTAAATTTAGTGAGCCATCATGAGATTAATACAATTTACCTTTGGCCTTGACAGTTACAAAAGGTGCTCAAAGTGGTGACCATTATTTTTCAGACATTTATTAATATGGTGAACTGCTGCTTAGGTAACCTTAATCATTAATGTTACTGCACATTCATTTTCAATTTTTTTCTCTAAGAGACAGCAGTGTAGTAGATTTTCCGTGATACACAACATAATCCAGGGTTCTGCATACGAGAGTAACACGATTTGTTGAGAAAACATCACACTATTTTTCTTTTCCTGTAGTGCGTATACATTTTTGGGGGGTGTATACATATATCCATACACATACGAAGAGAGAGACAGAGTGAGAGATCAAGAGAGAGAGACAGAGAGAAAGACACTGAGATTTATGGAGGCTGAGATGTTCTTAGTTAATTAACCTGTTGTGTACGTAGCCTCAGCATTTAACTTTTCAAGAATATGGATGAACAATTCAGGCTAGGAGCTACTAGCCCAGACACTATCAGTGAAAATTACTTTAGGGTCCTCTCTTACAAAGTCATATGTTATTCCCCTTGTTTACTGATGGATATCATATTAATTTTAAGTGATAGTAGTTAAATCATTAAATGCATCACCAAGATACTTACTAATATGATGGTTTAGTTATTGTTGCTGTTATGTTACTGAGATAAATAACTGGCTTTTTTCTTTCTGTTGCAGTTTTTTATATGAAATCCAGGGCCTTGTGAAGCAAACTGGTCTTTAATAATGATTTACTGATGTCTTAATAAAAGCTACTATATTTAATTTATTAATTTTGGCAGAATTGATATAGATCAGAAATAACAAGGCCAACTGGATGCTTTGGTAAAACTTCAAAGACCCTTGAGTAGTGAGGTACTTCTCTCTCCCTCTCTCCCTGTCTCCCTCTCTTCCCTCCCTCCCTCTGGACACGTAATTGTCACATTGCTTAGTTAATATAGAATCAAAGGAAGAAAAGTTAACCAAATGCTCACCTAATTCTGAGGCTCCTTTTGCCTCGTTAAAAAATAAAACCTATGCCTATAGTGGTGCCCTTCTCTCCCGTGAACTCAGACACCAGTCATCTCTTTTTCTAAGTGGCATTCAGGCTTTTGCACTTCTATTGACAATTGCCTTTGGTGTGTTTCAATAGCATTAGTAAACCTTGCCTTTCTTTTATGTCTTTTTTACTCATTTGTTTATTTGTACCAGATGAAACCCGACATCTCAATTGAACTTACTGTTAATATCTGAATAGTCATTTTCCAAAAAACCATCTCTTTATGTCATTTATATGGTGAAATTATAATGGTCAGCGGAAATAAACATGTCTATTGCTGCGATAGTGAAATGCTGCAATTAATTATTGTGAATGCTGTTAATTTTACATTCAAAACTATTATTGTGCTTTTTCAAATAAGTGTGGAAAGATTCTGACAGTTAATGTAACTCTTAATAAAGGAGATATTAACTAAGTAACTTTAGGAAGAACATTTATGGATTTTGAGACTTCCTATTACAGGAATAATGTAAACCATTTGGTGGTATGTGACAGAAAATCCAAAATAAAAGTATCTTAAACACAACTGAAGATTATTTCTCTCTTCTGCAAGACTGAATATAAGCAATCCAAGACTGGTATGATAATTCCAGTGTCAGGCCCAGGCTTCTAGTACCTGACTGCACCCCCCTCTTTAGCACATGGTTTTTACTCATGGTACAATATGATGCTCAAGCTTCAGCAGTTTTGCCTGAAATAAAGTCAGCAGAATCAGAAAAGAGTGGGCATGATAGTACTTCCCACAAAGAGACCTGCCCATCCGGAATGCTTCCACTTACATACCATCAGCCAGGACTTAGACATGATGTCTCCAGGAACCCAGGTCCTGACTCTGAGGAACCTGCCCTTGCAAACCTCCTGGATCTTTTCCCCTTTAATGAAAGAATTCAGTCAAGATACATAAGCAGCCACGTAGAAGTATAGGCAGAATTTATTACAAAGCAAATATGGAGAGAGATTTGCCTGCAAGTGACAAGGGAGGCAGTGCCACATAGGCATCTGCACTATGCTGGAGCTTAGACATCTTTATATATACATTAGAGTTACTCCTGGGCTTCAGGGAACTATGGTGCTTATGATGTTTACTAGCTTTTTTCCTTAGAACTGCAAAATGTCTTGTCAGATGGTCAGTGTTCCCTCAAGGGTCTTAATCAATACGTAACTTATGAAGGAAAGAAAAAGTTCTAATGTAAGTCATGTTCCAGCTCAAGGTGGGAGAGTCTTTAAAGAATGTTTCCTTTCATAATTATATAGGACCTCCAAATATTCCAAATAATATAAGGGAAATACTCCCCAACCTGCCAGCCTGCTGGATGTCTGATTCAAATTTGTGTTCTCTAGAAGTGAAGAATAAATTATAGGAACAACTGAGGTTAAGAGCAGAAAATATTTTTTGAAGGAAAGAGTTACATTTATTGGGGAAAAAAGCTTCTGTCTAAGAGAAACAGAAGGGGTCTTGAGTAGGTTGCCGAGGAACCTACTTCTTAAGGGAGTTTTATAGATGTCTTGATACTGTTGGCTTTTGGAAAAGGAATAGGCCAAAATCACAAGAGAAAGGGCAAAATATTGACCCTCAGGAGTGCATATGGGTAGGCTGGCTGCCTCTTGAATGGTTTTACCTGTAAAGGCCCTTCTGGCAGCTATGGGATCTGAAGGCCTCTGATGTCCTCTGCAGTGAAGGACATGCACCAAAGTCAGTGCCTGGGCAGCCTGGAGTAGGACTTGAATGAGTGGGGCATTAATGATTAAAAGTCCTCAGGAGGTCAGAAATCCCCTTTCTGCCCAGATGGCAGCACAATTATATAGTATAGGGAAAGCATACTTGTAGTGTGTATAGATGTTAACTCGTAGGCCCTTAGCTAGCGTAAGTGTACGTAGGTTGGAGCAGTCAGTTTAGCCTGTTGAGAGGCAGTGGATGAAGGTAGAATTGTAGCTTCTATGATAGAATCATTGGAGACTATTGCATATCCTGGCAGGAGAGTTGGGGGTGGGCTTATACGAACTCCCGTCAATGAACCAGGTGTGGTCAGGGACAGGAACAAGTAAAGTAGGAATATGAGAAAAGGGGGAAGTTTCTAGGTGTATTAGGAAGAGGAGAGCAAAGCTGGGGACCTGGAGGCACAAGTATCCTACTATACAGAGAAAGGACAGGAGTTGTTGTTTGGTGGTAGGGGCTAGAATCTGGACAATCAAGTAGATGTGGTCTGGAGGTAGGACTAGGGCATGTTTGCAGAGAATAATGCCCAGATAGGTGACAGATGGGGAAGCAATTTGGGCCTTAGAGGAAGATACATGTTATCCTTTTGAATCTAGATGTTGTAATAATAAAAGGAATCCTTTACAGGATGACTGCAGAGGAGGAGGTCATCTACGTATTACATGAAAAGAGAGAAAGAGGGGGGTCAAAGGAGATCAAATCATGGGCAAGAGCCTGACCAAAGTAGTGGAGGCTGTCCTGGAAACCCTGTGGCAAGACAGTAAAGGTCAAGTGTTGGGACTGATGAGTGTCAGGGTCAGTCCAGGTAAAGGTGAAGGGAGATTGTGAGGAGGGGTGCCCAGGAATAGTAAAAAAAGCATCTTTTACAGGTAAGATAGAGTAATGAGTGGTAGATGGAGGAATGGAAGCATGTAGGGGTTAGGTGCCACGACCCATGCAGCCCTTGAGTTTCCTTTGGTGAAGGACTGCAAGAGGATGAGAAAATAAGGAGACAAAGCTGGGGTCAGGTGAAGCCCTTACTCTCTGGATGGGAGGAAAGGAATTGCCCCCTCACTGCAGAGGCATTTTTTTAATACATTTTAGCAACTTAATGTCACACGACACCCTGTTGTCCTAGCAACCCATTTTTCAGATTGTCTGTGGGGCTAGGTGTTCTCTGGGTTGAAGCAGCTTCTTCACGTGGCTTGCCTGGGGTGCTCTTTGTTCTTGGGATGGCCATGCCCCAGCCCTGCACATATAGTCATTTTCCAGTTTCAGCAGTTCCCAACAGTTAGGCACCACAGAGTGTATGGGAAGGACAATCTGATTGATAGTGCAGAGATTTTGCACCAGCCTATAGGAGCCCTCCCAGGAGAATGAAGGTGTTACAAGGGAAGCTGATGGGAATTAAGAGACTGTACTACAAACTGTAGGAAATAATAGGTTGTAGTCCCCATAAAGCCAGGTCAGGGATGGGATATTGTCAGGTAGGTTGGGGGTGATTAGACTTGAGAGGGATAGTATGGTGGATTAACTAATGGTCAAGTTGTAACAACCAGCTGAACTGAATCAGCATGGTGCTGAGTGCGGAAGGCCCACCTGAGGATTGTTACCAACAGCATAAAAAGAGATGGAGAGGAAAGATGCTGTACTGTTGATTTTTCTGGAGAAGCTTTCATGCTAGCTTTCCTGATATGAACTTGGCTCTTATCATCAGAGGAGCTCAGGATCTCACTGTTGCTGAAAGTGGCTGTGGTTCTTTTCCAGGGGGTTCTGGTTCTTACTTAGAGCTTCACTTCCTGGCTCCAGTAAAGATTCCTCAGCCTGCTGTCACAGATCCTTCACCCTACGGGTGCAGACTTTCTAGCTTCCACCACTGACCTTTGGGCCTTCTCAGTGGAGATTCTTGATATAGACTTGCATGAGACATTGTTGTGACCTCTAGGTCTTTAGCTGGACTTGTGCAGGATGTTGCCACAGGATCCAGGCCCTCAGCTGGTTTCTTTGGATTTTTAGTGTGTGGATAAATCTTCTGCACTCTTTTGCATTTCACTCTTTGGGTGAATATTATAAAATAATCCTATAAATTATATTTTCTGTATTAAATTGTTTCCGTTGCAAACCCTGGCTACAACAGACAGAAAGTGGTTGTTAGGATGAAGCCAAGAATGGGTTGGAAGTATCCCAGACTCTGGGGTTGTGATGAGGGGAGATGATGGGAACCAGGGGTGGCTGGGAAGGAGTCACTAGGGTGGCTATAAGTGTTGGTTATGTCACAGAGGTGGTCAGAGTAGCTGATAACTTGGTTACAATGTCTTTCTCTAAAAGGTGAATGAGACCAGTGGGGATGACTAAGAAAGAGTGTGGGAAAAGGTGTGGGAAAAGGGGAGAGGTGCAACCCAATTGACACCAGAGTGAGAGGGTTTTTAAAGGTCTGGAGACTTTGCTGTCAATGCCCACAACAGTAGTCAGAGACTACCAGAAAGATTGGTCCTTGAAAAGAAGGAAGGGTGGAATGGGTGGTACCCATATTGGTCAGGAAAGGGATGGAATTACCCTCCACTGTAAAAGATACCCAAAGTTTAGCATCTAAGATGGTCCAAGGGACCTGTGAGGCCTTGGGGCAGCTTCAGTCTTTGATGACCAAACCTAGAAGGTCTGGGAAGGGGCTGGTTGCAGGTCCCTGGTATGCCCCAGAGGCAGCAGAGGCAAATTCCAGAGTTGGACAGTCTGTAGGGACCCCACAAGGACATGGTTTGGGGGAAATCCCAGGCTATAGGCATTCCTTAGCCCAGTGACCATTCCGGCAGAATTTAAACCAAGGCCCTGAAGGGATGCTTCTGGTCAGAAGCACATTTGATCCCTGTTTTGGTTACTTTTCTCTCGCTGCTGAGACAAAACACCTAACATTCAAAATTAGGGAAGGAAAGTTTTATTTAGCTTACTGTTTGTGGAGGTTTCAGTCCATAATCAGCTGGCTCCAAGGCAGGGTAGCATGGCACCGGGGCAACACTTTAAGGCAGCAGCCAAGAAAAGCAGCCAGAGCAAAAGGGAGAAAGAACAAACCTCTCTTCCTCCCTCATATGGTTTGCAGCCCCCCCCCCATTCCTCCCAGGGCAGATGTAACACTGGTATAATCTCTGTGCCTTCCTCTTGGGAAAGGATAGTGGCTGGCTGTTGAGTCTGTTAGTTAAACTTCTCAACTTCTCAAGTTGACACAATGTATCAGCCATAACAATCCCTTTGTAGTCAACCCAATGGTTGATTTTGGGGAACTTCTTATGGCAGAGGCCAGCATCTGCAGCCCAG
>RJWM01032763.1:0-21195 GCA_004363535.1 Dasyprocta punctata | reverse complement strand
AGATTTAACTCTGTAATAACCTTATATGTTAGTTTTGCTCCTTCCAGCAGTGTGAGTAGGTCTTGTGAATATGGGGGATTTTGTCTTGCCTTTTATTTTTTATTCATTAATCTTTGCCAACTTTAGAGAAAAAAAGTTATATTTTGTTGTTTTAATTTGAGTTTCTTTAGTGAGGTTAACCACTCCCTTAAATGGTTTTTGACTCTTCTGTAAACTTCCCATTAATATTATTTGACCTTCTTTTGGTCTAACTTAACAGTTTTAATGATATATAACAACAGTTTTACATTAGGGGTAGTGGATGTTATTTTATCGCATATTACAATTATTTTCTTTAATGTATTATTACCTTTCCATTTAATGTCTGTATTTTTTGGTGATTTAAAGACTTTGGCCAAATAAAGACTATATTTTAGTGGGGCATTTTATAACTCTCAGTGACCATATAGATAAAGCACAGATGTTCACAGAGGTGGTTAGAGACAGCTGTAGGCGTGGTAGGAACTGTTATAAGGGCTTGGACACTATGGTAAAAAGTATGAATTTTATTTTGAATGCTCTGAGGGATTTCAGGAGTGGAGCAATACAACCTCTGAGAGCTTTATTTCCCCCCTAGATGCTGGGGATTGAACCCAGGGTCGCAAGTCTAGTAGTGTCTTGGTTACTTTTCTCTTTTCTGAGACAAAATACCCAACACCCAAAGTTAAAGGAGTAAAGCTTTATTGCAGCTTATAGTTTGCAGAGGTTTCAATTCCTAGTTGGCTGGTTCTAGTGCGGGCGGCCTGGCAGAGGGCATCACAGA
Source organism: Dasyprocta punctata (assembly GCA_004363535.1). Classification (NCBI taxonomy): domain Eukaryota; kingdom Metazoa; phylum Chordata; class Mammalia; order Rodentia; family Dasyproctidae; genus Dasyprocta; species Dasyprocta punctata. Next base: position 20,393 of record RJWM01032763.1, on the reverse strand, counting down.
GCAGGCAGGAGGCAGCAGCAGACATTCAAGAGCAGCAGCAGCAGCAGCAGCCTGTCTCCTTCTCCTTTTTATCCCATCCAGGCTACCAGCCTTCTGGGTAGTGCCAACCACCCCCAGGGTGAGCCTTCCCTTACTATCTCCTTAATCCCAGTATTTGCACCTTAATCCAGCTACCTTCAAAACTTCCCATCTATGAGCACATGAGGCTTTGGGGAAACACCTAGATATGAGCTGTAACAACGAGGCACACCATTTGCCACTAAGCTCCAGCCCTAGTCTAAAGTTTCTTTTTTCTTTTTAATTGTTAAAAAAAAGGAGGGTTGAGGGGGTGAAGATAGGAATGAGCATATAGCTCAGTGATCGAGAATGTGTTGAGCATGCACAAGGCCCTGAATTCAATGCTCAGCACCAAAAACAAACACATACGTGAGGGGGTTTAAATTAAGAGTGCCCAAATTTTCCCCAATGCAAAAACTGAGTACTATTTTTTTAATGCTCCAGATTTAATAGATAGCTGAAAGAGGTCACAGGTACATATTGGGTACATTTGATTTACTTTTTAAAAATTAGTTAATTAATCAAGAAAGTCTCACTATATTGCCAGTCTGTCTTCCAAATCCTAGGCTCAGGATCAGTCTTCCTGCTTCAGCCTTTTGAGTAGCTGTAAGGACAGGTGTGCAGCACCACACCTAGCTTTCATTTTTTTCCCCTAACCTGGATAAAGATGGTTTCGTACTATTAAAGAGTAAAAGGATGTATAGTAACTATATTTATCTTGCTGTGTTTTTATAAATTGCAAAATGCTTTATGTGTGAGATTCTGGCTTCCTTCTTGAGGTCATTTGTATGCAATGTATTGATATGAATTTTTACATTACTAAAACTCTTTCTTGCAGGCCTGGTGGCGCACACTTGTAATCCCAGCACTAGGGAGTCTGAGGCAGGAGTATTGCCATGAATTTGAGGCTAGCCTGAGTTATGCAGATTGAGTTCAAGTTCCAACTGAATTGCATGATGAGACCCTGTCTCAGAAACACCAATAAACAAGCAAACAAACTCATTCCTTCTTAAGAGTAGGGCTTAAATTGAGTGTATTTGGAGATTATCTACTGGTTTAGCATACTTTAGTGTTAGCAACTATTTTTCCTGTTGCCCTGTTCATAAACAGATAATTACACAATCAAAGGAAACTGAAAGGCTGGGAATGTACCTGCGAGGCAGAATTAAGAATTGAGAAATACAGGTGCATAGGTATGAGACTGAACAAAATGACTTTTAATATTCCTTACAAGTCTCATTCTTGATATAGATAATTTATACTTGTAAATATAATTTGGCATCAGTTAGTTGAATAATTCAGTTGATAGCATTTTATGAGTATGTAACTTCTAGATAATTAATTGTTTATCTCACTTTGCTATTAAACAGCTTTTAGTGTTATGGGTGATACACTGTATCAACTTGAGAAGTTTAGAAGTTTACAAAGAGACTCAGCAGGGAGCCAAGATCCTTACTTGGTAAATATCCTCATTCTGTGCAAGAGGAGGGCACGGAGGTAGTATGAGTGCTACACCTGCTCTGGTAGTGGGAAGGTGGCCTGTATACAATATAAAGGAGGAAAAGAGGCTTACTCTTTCCCTCTTTTGCTCTGGTTGCTTTTGCTGGCTGCTGCCTTGAAGTGTTGCCCCAGTGCCATGCTTATAAAGAGCACATTGTTTTACGTGAGGAGTGTCTTTGACAGCATCCCTGACTGGGTAATTAGTTCAGAGGGGTGCTTCTAATAGCCTGATGGTGGCACAACAAGGCAACTCACTGGGACAAAGCAGTGCTTCTGAGGTGAAGGATATCTTGATGATCATGGCTTAACATTTTCTCTCCAGCATCTAGAACAGATAGCAGGTATCCAGAAGTGTTTGTCGTATGAATAGCTAATGGAAGGTCAAAGACTCCCTTTAGGAAGGCCTTCCTGATTACCAACAGCTGAAGTCCTACTCTTCAATCTGCATCCCTTCAGTTATGGAATATTTCTTCTACTGTTGGGTTAAACTCCCACTTTAATGCTAAATTTCTCATATTCACTCCAAATATGGGAGTGACAGCAGTGTGTGTATGTGTGTGTACGTGTGTGCATGTGTGTACACTTGCTGATGGTAATAGTGGTGCAAAGTACTGTACTTATCCCACCAAAATGTCAGTCCCAGGTGACCTTGTGAGTGCTCCTGGCTTGGATCTAGACTTCCTTCTTCAGGCTGTCCCTCAGAGCAGAGGCAGGGCTGGTGATTTGTAGTCCAGGCGGACCATGAACTCACAGTGATCCTCCTGTCTCAGCCTCTTGAGTGCTGGGATTACAGCCATGCGCCACCACACTTGGCCAAGAGGAGTTAGGAAAGAAAGAAGAACAGTGCAGTGGAAATAGCATGAACATCAAGGAATTCAATAGACTGATGTATTGGGTGGGGAGAAGGGTAGAAAGTTCAGTATTGCCAGTAGAAGTCTGGGAATGAAGAAATAGTGGAAAGTAACACAGGATAAGTCAGAAGGTATTCCTCTCTTTCTTTCTAATGGTTATAAAAAATTTTCAGGGCAGATCACCACAATATCTGTGATGTACACAAATAAGTATGCTGAATTGAAAAGTTCTAATGTGATCCATCATGGTATGAATGTCAGTACTTGGGATTACAGTGACTGTTCCCTAAACTCTTGAAAATTAGATGCTTGAGAGACTTAAGTGATAAAATCAGAAGAAGTTCACCAGTCCTAAAAGCAGTGGTTGAAAACAATAAAATTTAAATTATAGGTGGAAGATTTTAAAGTAAATTGTAGGGTATAGTTTATGGTTGTACATCATCATGTTTATAGTAGAACATTTCTACTGGCATGGCAATTAGAGGTATGACTACCAAGAACTTGAAAATGTTAGCATTAGAAAAACTCAATCAGAAATTATATAGCTATTTTATCACAAAACCTAATGTCATAAAGGTTATAGTGTCAGAAAAATGTTTAACTTTCTCATAAAATTAAAACATACTTTATTTTGCTTTTGAACCAAATCAATGTTATTTCCCCGAATCTTCTATTATTATCAGTTGCTTTATGTATTTTGCAGGGCCAGGATAAAATCTATGGTCTTGTGCATGCGGGGCAAATGCTCTACCACTAAGCTACACCTTCAACCCCCAAATACTGTTTTTATTTTTTAATCTTTACTAGTAGATGTTTGTAGTACGTAATGATTACATTCTTTGTGGGGAGTTGGAACATGTATATAGTACACCTTAATTCTTTTTATTTTCCCTTCCACAAATACTGTTTTAAAACCTTTCTTATTATAAACAGTTATAACGAAAATATAATGAAAAAATTTCACTGTGTTGACTGTAGGCCTCCCCAAGCCCTCTCAAGCTTATCCCAGTGCATTTGGCAAATATTACATCTTTGTGCCACAGCATAAAAAAGTTGGAAAGCAATAGGAGTTAACGTTTCTAAACAGATAAAATGATCATTAGAAAATGGTCAGGTAGGGTGCCTTAGTTTGGCTTCCTCAGAAGCAGACACAAGGATTTGGGTATTTGTAGTTTGTTAGAGGTATTTCCAAGAAGCATCCATCTTTTTGGATGCAGTAGAAGGGCTGTGCTGGAAAGAAGCCTGTACAGGGCAGGTTAACATGCAGGCTACCTCTCTGGACATCTGGGGATTACTCTGGTTTGGGAGCCGCTGGGAGATGGCCTAGTGTATGCTTCAAAGGTGTTTTATCAGAGGTGAGGAAATGTTTATCCATTCACTTCTTTACATCATTTTCATTACTGCTCCCAGGAGACATAAATTCTCACATTTTTAGCTTGTACATGGTCAGAGAAGGTTGTTGGAGCCAGAGGAAGCCTGTGGCAACATCACAGTTCTTGAAGAAGTTTTGGGGTATATGAAATATGCAACTAAATGTATATTCCAAAAGGGTTTTTTCCTGTTACCACTAAGCAACTTTTATGATTTGGCATCTGACCTTGCTCTGCCTATAAAGAATATGTTTTGTCTTGTCCAATAGAGGTTGCCTCCAAAATCCCAATTGAGTCACTTCATTTCTCTCCCTTTGTTCATCCTGCCAACATCCTTTGCACTACATCAGTAAACTGGTCTCAGCCTTTCTGATCTTGGCCTCCCCTTCAGTCCATTCTTTCTCACAGTAGCCACAGCGATTTTCATAAAATGAAAATCAAATTATGTCACTCCCCTGCTGACTCTTCAAGGATTTTTCATTGAACATCGAACCTACATACAGCTCCTAAAAAGTTTATTATCTAGCCTTTGATCAGATCCCACCATTTTCCTTTCACTGATTTGACTTTCAACCTGATTTGACTTTCAGGTCCTTTGAACTTCTATCGTGCCTTAAAGAATATGCTAAAAGCCCTGCTGTGTGACTTTTGCACCTTCTCCTTCCTTGGTTTGGATCATGGATATAAAACATTCTTCCATCAAGTGTTTACGTGTCCACTTCCTTTCCATCTTTTTGATGCAGCCTAATTGTCCTTCCCTCAGATAAACCTTCTTGATGCTTCTCCCTACCTCCTCCCACCCTGTAATTTCTCTGAAGAATCTCAATATAACCTCTCCAAACACCAAAACAAAACATATTTTCCCAGCTATACTGTCTCCCAAAACTCCATACTTTTTGTTTGAGCAAGTCATTGGACTAGACCACCATAGCCTCTCACTCCACCTATCTTTCCCTTAGATCAGGTAAGTTCTCTGGTTCCAACTGCTTTTTCCTTAGATCAAGAGTCTTAAAGTCTCAAAGATTCCAAGAAGAGAGGACCTTCAGGGAATCCGGCAGATTATATAACCAAGGTGCACAGACAATGGTAAACTGGAGGAGCACACATCAGCTATTCACTATTGTAGCTATTCGTTGCCACAATGTGCTAGATTTATTTATTTTTTTAAAAAGACCAGGAATTCAGATTTTCATATGTGATCTTATTTCTCTTAGAATCCAGAAAACAGCCAAAACAATTTGAAAAAGAACGAAGTTGGAGATCTCACCTTGCTGATTTAAAAAATAAGTTATAGTAATCAAAACATTATGATACTGGCAAAAAACTGGCACAAAGATCAAAGGAATAAAATAGAAATTGCAGAAATAAACTCTTGCATATATAGTCAAGTGATTTTCAGCAAGAATGACAGGGCCATTCAATGAGGAAAGAGTAGTCTTTTCAACAAATAGTATTGGAAAACTGGATATTCATATTCAAAAGAATGAAGTTGGGCCCTTACATGGTACAAAAACCTAAAGGTAAGACCTAAATTATAAAATCTGTAGAAAAAACTTTAGGTCAGGTTTGGTAATGATTTTTTGGTTTTGACACCAAAAGCACAGACAGCAAAATTGTAGATAAATCAGGCTACATAAAAATAAAAAAATCCTGTGTGTCTAAGGATACTCTCAACACAGTGAAAAGGCAACCTGAAAAATGGGAGAAAATATTTGCAAATCTTGTATCTGATCAGAAGTTAATATCCAGAATATGTAAAGAACTATTAACACAGCAGCAGCAGCAGCAGCAGCAGCACCAGCAGCAGCAACAACAACAACAACAAATAACCTCTTAAAAAATAAGCAAACGGGGTTGGGGGTACAGCTCAGTGGCACAGCACCTGCCTGGCAAGCACAAGGTCCTGAGTTCAATTTCTGGTACCAAAAAAAAAAAAAAAAAAAAAAAAAGCAAAGAGCTTGAATAGACATTTCTCTAAGAAGATATACAAGTGGATAAGGAGCATATAAAGAGCATATAAAAAGACCAATATCACTAATCAATAGGGAAATGGAAATCAAAAACAATGAAAGTTGGACATGGTGGCTCAGGCCAGCACTTACAAGGCTGAGGCAGGAGAATCTGGAGTTCAAGGCCATCATGGGCTACATAACCAGACACTTCCTTTAAAAACAAAACAAAACCAACCAACCAACTAACCAACCAACCAACCAACAAAATAGGTACCCAACCCTCTAAATCCTCAGATATTTATTATCTCATTGTGGACGAGAATGGCCACTGCCAAAACCAAACCTAACCCAACCCAACCCAACTCAAAACTAAACCAACCAAAATCAAAACGAGCCAAACAAACAAAAACCAAAGTAACAAGTATTAGCAAGCATGTGGAAAATTAGAGCCCTTGCGCACTGTTGGTGGGAATGTAAAAAGACAGCTGCTGTGAAAAATATTATGGAAGTTCTTCACGGTATTAAAAATAGAATTATCATACAACACAGAAATCCCACTTTTGTGTGTATATCCAGTATAATTGAAAAGCAAGATTTTTAAATGGTACTTGTACATCCATTTTTGTAAAAATGTTATTTATGGTGTACCTATGCAGTGGAGTGTTATTCACCCTTAAAAAGAGAGTTCTAACCGGTTGTGATGGCACACCTGTGATCCCAGCTACTGGGGTGGCTGAGGCAGGAGGCTCAGAAGCTTAAGGTCAACCTGGGAAACTTATCAAGACTTGGGCTTAAAATAAAGAAAAAGGACTGGGAATGTAATAGCACTAGAGTGCTTGCCTAGCATGGGTGAGAGCCTCAGTACCACAAAAAAGAGAAAAAAGGAGTTCTGACACATGCTACTGTGACTGAAACTATAAATTTAAGGACATTGTATTAATTGAAATAAACCAGTCACAAAAAGACAAATATTGTATGATTTTACTGAGATGAAATTTATAGAGGTCAAACTCATGAAAATGGAAAATAGGATAGTGGGGTTGTCAGGCATTGGGGAGGGGAAACAAGGAGTTGTTTAACTGGTAAGAATTTAATTTTGCAAGGTGACAGAGCTTTGGAGATTATTTGCACAGCTGTATGAAGTCAGTGAGTCTTCAAAAATTTTTTGTTTGAGACACAGTCTTGCTATGTAGTTCAGGCTGGCCTTGAACTCACTATATAACCCAAGCTGGCCTTGAAGTCACAGTGATCCTCCTACCTCAACCTCCCAAATGATGAGATTACAGACAAAAGCCACCATGCTTGGCTTGAAGTCAGTGAAGGTCTTAACTGCCCCCCTTTTGCCTTGTGCCTTGCGCCACGTGACCTTTTGTGGTAAATGATACGCTATAAACAATGGACTAAACCTAACCAGCCAGACATGAAAACTGCTCAATTTTGCATATTAATTGTAATTCAATTAAAATGATCCAATCCAATTTTCAGACGCAAGACACACAAAGACAGGCCAAGTAGAAACAGAATCTAAAAGATTAATTCTGAGGTAAAGACAAAACCGGTTAGGTCACTAGAACTGCCTCTTTCAGTTGTGAACCACATTCCTCAGCCATGAGCCTGTTTGGCTGCTGAAATGCTTGCTATGCTTCCTTACTTCTTGATGGGAGCATAATATAAACCTGCACCTTCTCTGCTAACAACAGCAAGTCTCTGTGTTTCCTGGAGGAGCCTTCTACCCTTTAATAGCTATGATAGCTCCAACATATAATTGGAGCCTCTGCTTTTCCATGGAAGGAAATTATATTCCATTTTGATCAAGAAATGGGACTCCCTAACCTGTTTCTTTCGCGTTTGAGAAAAATTCTGATTTCATTCATGAGGATGAAAAGATGCCTTTGAATAACTGCAATACAATTAATAGTAAAACGTCCAGGAATTGCTTTAAAATCGGTACACACACGTCACTGTTGCTTCCTTCTGCTTTTCTCCTCGATCGTCCCTCAGTTCATTAAGTGAAGATAGTATTAAAAAAATCTTAGCAGGTTTCCCTCTGCTTCTTTCCTCTCCAGTCTTTCCGTCCCCATAAAGGAAGAAAGCCAACTGTAGTTTAGAAAGAGGCGGCAGTGCTCCAGCAGTTCCTATCTACAGTTTAAAAGATGTCTTAAATGTAGTAAGTCTCATCTTAAGGAATGCCGAGAAGGCCACAGGAGATTATTGCCTGATGTCCCCCAACTCAGACTGAGTCAGTGACAGGTGAGCAGCCCTTCGGTAGGGAGATACTGAGGGCACTCTCCTGTTGGGGTAACTACCAAATAGTCTGCTTTGGTTAGTGAGGGACCTATACAGACCAATGGTTTTAGCCAATCCTCAGGGACGCGTTGGTGACGTCACTGATCGCGCGCCGAGGCGCATCATGACGTCTTTCAGAGGCGCCGGAAAGAGTTCACAGATGGAGTAACGCGAGTGTACGAATCTGTCACCTAGAGGTAAGGCAGTAGACTGCTTACCTCGCTTGTTGGCAGTCTGTGTTGAAAGGCAGTGTGGGCGTTAGGCCCGGGCTGCTGGTATCCGTGAATAATGTGCCTGGAATGACGCTCTCAGGGCTTGTTTCTCGGCATCCTCTCCCATGGGCGAGTTTCAGCTGGCGCTCACGGTTGTCTCTCTCCTGCGTCGAGTTTGTTCATGACTCCTGTACCTAGCTTGGTCATAACGCAAGTAGAAAAATACTAGAGAGAGGACACTCTCCAGCCCAAGGAGGCATCTTATCTTGGGGTAATGACGATATATATATATATATATATATATATATATATATATATATATATATATATATATTTTTTTAACCAGAAACGTTCCATGGGTTCTCCTTCACAGCGTCAACCAGTCTTTTAAAAAAAACTTTGTATTTTTTATTTGTAAATATTTGTCATTCATATTGATCTCATTTATCATAAGGAATTTGTTCTTGTACGTAATATATCTTGATTTTTCTTTTTTTCCCCATTTCTTTCCCTTCAACCTTTCCTTCCCATTTACAAAAGCTTTGTTTCCATTTTTCCCTCCTATTATTTTTTTCCCTTTTCCCCTCCCCCATTCCTTGTTTCCCTTCCCATTTGAACTTACAGGAATGCCAGAAGAAGCAAGCCTTTCACCATATAGACTAATGGAAGTGGTTCAACAGAACAGGGATATTTGGAATTCTGTGCCATTTGGAATTAATGTAGTCTAGGTTTGGAGCCCTTTGGGTATCTGACTTATATTGAGAATTTCATAGAACACTTGAGACAGGATCTTTTATGTAGGTAGAAGACGCAGATTTGTGCCTCTTCACCTTAGTTGCAGTCATCACTTATGAATGATTTTTTAACTTGTCAGTAGCTCCTGCTTTAATCCTACCTATTAATAGCAGTGAAACTAGTGTTGGGATTAGGTAACTTGCTTTAGGTCACACAGTGAGTAGGTGATGGAGTCAAATTTGAATTCAAGCAGCCCAATTCTAAGAGGACCTGACGCTCAGCACTCTTTCTATTGGTTTTCTTCAGCTGTTCATTAAATTCTGGAGCACATCAGTTTATTATCTGTTATTTTATGGAGAACAGTAAGGACATGGGACATATTTTCCCTCAGTTTTCTGCCACTGCTTTCCTTTTTAAAAAAGCCATCTTGTGGTCTGATACAGGTACAAGGAAGGTTGAAATAATTTATTCTGATGATATGGAATTGGAGAAACACTCAAATTGATTTACTGTAAAAAAGTTATTTGAATTTCAGCCTTTATTTTTTTTTATTCTCAAGAGGGTGAGTTGTCTCTTTGATCAAAACCATCCTTTATTTTTGCTTCTGACTTTTATTTTATAGTTTTACTTATGAAACTTTATTTTCATTCATCATTTCTGCTTCTGTCTGTGTTCCATTCATGAAAATACAAGGTCAGTTTCTCAGACCTTCTTTAACACTTCTGTCTCAACCAAAGAAAGAAAGGAAGTCTTTGGTGATTCATCTTCCTTTTGCTGTCTTCTGGTAAATCTCTTCCTTTTGTTACCGAACTGTTTTAAAGAGTGTTCTAAATTCTGTCCCCATTTCTTACCTCCCATTCCTTTCTGCAGTCTAGCTTTAAGACTCTTAATTTTCTTGAAATTTCAGTAAAGGTACTAGTGATTGAATATCAAACCAGATAGACATTTTTCAATCATTTTGGAAACTGATCATACTTCTTACAGTCTAGCTGTTTCTCTGGTACCTCACTCACCATTCATTTTCTCCTGTGAACAGTCTTTTTCCTCTTCTAGAATACTGGATGTTTGCAGGGCTTGTGACTTTGCCCTCTGCACTTTTCATTCTGTACATATTGAGCACACCAACTACTTTTGTTTCAACTGTTTATTACATGTTCCCAGACTAAAGTTGTCAATTTAGCTTTCTTTGCTGAGATTCACTGTCATATCTAAGTACCCTCCTGGGCAGTGTCTCATAGACATGTCAGGTTCAGAGGCCTGAAACTGAACTCAGTATGCTTCTTCAACTTACTCATCGAACACATCACTAAGTCCTGATTTTACCACCTAAATATTTTTCAAATCTGCTTTTGTCTGTGTCCCTACCATGGTAGGCTCCCTTATCTCTTGGAATATGTTCCAGTGGATGTCTAAGATTGCAGATAGTACCAAAAATCTATCTATAAATACTATGCTTTTTTTTTTCTATATTATATCTATGGTAAAGTTTAATTTATAGATTAGGTACATTAAGAGGTTAATATCAGTAACTTATATAACAATCTAAGTAACAACAATTACAACAATGTACTATAGTAAAAGTTATATAAAACTTAGGAATTATGTTTGAAATTTTCTGTTTAATATTTTTAGACTGTGTTTGCAGTTAACTAAGACTACAGGAAGTGAAACTGCAGATGAAAGGGACTTCTGTATTGTTTTACTTTAGGCCTTACCATCTTTCGCCTAAAATATGATGGCTAACTGGCTTCTCTGTCACAAGTCTAGTTACCCAGATAAGTGTTTTTTATACTACTCTACCTCTGCAAATGACCTTTGGAAACAAGGTTTCAAATTCCTGTTTAATCTTTAAAGATTTATCTGTTCATATAGCTGTTCTCTTCCTCATTCAGCAAACATTTATTGTCTGTTGAGTTGCAGGATCCACTGTAACTTGCAAAATTTGAGTTTCTTGTGTGTTAACCAGAAGTCTGCCTCATTTGGACCTTGCCTGGGTCTGTAACCTCTTTTTCTGCCCCCTGTTCTAGGTTCCAGAACACTGAACTGTTTGTTTATGCACACTATGATGTTTCTTCTTTGTGCACTTGCCCTTGTTGTGCCTTTTGGCTCAGTTTTCCTTATCTTCTCTAATCCCTTTCTCTACCTCCTGTTCCCCACTTAATTAGGTTGTTCCCTTTTATCAAATTAACCCAGTTTATATGTAGGACTCAATTTAGGGTCAGCTTCTTCAGGAAACCTTTCTTGACATCTTCTTTCCCCTAGTTTGGGTTGGGTACTCCAGCTAGGTCTTCCCATGTTAATACCCTCTGTATAGATTAGTGGTGACAAAACTATAGCATGCATGTTATTTGTTTTTCTCTTAAGACAAAAGGTATTAACATATGAGTTGTTTTTTTTCTAAACTAAAACTTCAGTATTTATATTTGATTGCAGTGTTGGCACTTTGAAATAAGTAGATTTTGGGTTGCAGTTTGGGCGCTTGTCTCTGAAAGGTTCCCCATCACTATAATAGGCCAATCATACTGCATTTATTATAATTGTTTTTGTGTCAGTTTCCTTTCTCAGACTCTTGAGTCTTTTGGAACACTTCTGTATTCTCTCTCTCTCTCTCTTTTTTTTTTTTTTGCGGCACCGGCGATCGAATTCACAGCCTCATGCCTGCCAGACAGGTGCTAAGCCACTGAGCCAAACTCCCAGCCCTATTTTTTTGAGGCAGGGTCACACTATGTAGCTCAGATCGGCCTTGCACTTGTGTTGTAGCCCAAGCCGGCCTCGAACTCACAATGCTCCTCCTACCTCAGCCTCCCGAGTGCTGGGATTAAAGGCATACGCCACCATGCCCAGCTGTCTCTCTCTCTCTTTTTTTTTTTGAGACAGGGTCTTGCTATGTCATTTAGGCCAGCCCTCAATTCACTTTGTAGCCCTCGAACTCATGGCGAGCCTCCTGCTTTAGCCTCCCATGTTCTGTGATTACAGATGTGCACCACCACGCCCAGCTGTGTATTATCTTTTAATACCCAGTGTAAGAATAGCACAAGGCACATAGTGGGAATGCAGTAATTTTGATAGAATGATCAATCGAGTGAAGCCCAAAAGTATATGGTGCAGTGGTTAAGAGCCCATTGTTTGACATTAATTCAAATCCAAGCTGTGGTACACATTGGCTATATGATTAAACATATTACTTAACTTGTTTAAGCCTTAACTTTCTCTTTCTTAGAATGGAAGTTGTGAATATTAAGACAGTGTGAGACATTTAGCACAGTGCCTATGATGTAGTATATAATTAATAAACATATGCTAGGACTGGGGATGTAGCTCTGTGGTGCAATTTGCCTGTCTGGCGACTGCAAGGTCCTGAGTTCAATTCCTGGTACCAAAAAACAAAACAAAACAAAACACATATGCTGAATACCAGAGGATCCTGGACTAATAAGACCAGGCTTAGCTCAAAGCAGTGAGACCCTTCTTCCATGTTTCCTGAATGGGTAGGCTGTGATATGGTGTGTTCCCAAGATTATAATTTCATTTGGAAAGTAGAATTAAATGTACATTAAGGACTCAAAACTGTGAATGTAGTTCTACCACATACAGTAACAAGATGTATAGAAGAGAAGATGGCTCCTTGAAGGCCTCGGGGAGAAGGTAAAACATGAAAGTTACCTTGGGTTTTTAGGAAGGAGGAAAGACTATAAACCAATACCATGAGACCAAATTAAGAATGACTTATCTGGGTGTGGTGGTGCATGCCCGTAATCTCATCACTGGGTGGCATAGGCAGGACTATCACAAGCTTGAGCCCAGCCTGAGTAATTTAGTGAGACCTTTTCTCAAAATAAAAAAGCACTGGGGATGTAGCTCAGTGTGAAGGCTCTGAGTTTAATCCCTACTCTGCAGAAAAATAAAAATAAATAAGAAAAGAAAAGAATAATTTTGCTGGGAGACATGATTCAGTACATACCTGAAGGATCTATGTACATGCAAGGATATGTATGTGCCTGGGGGAAGGGAAGAGACAGAGAAATAGGTAAGTGGGGTTTCTTCTGTGCAGAAAGAGAGGGAAGTGAAACAAGAAACTTTTGGAGGGTTAGAGTCGAGGTTCTTAACTTCAAGCCTGAGGGATCTGGGGATTGACTAGGAATGGGCAAGTTACTCGGATATGCTAGATGTTATGGGCATCTCCCAGCCACATGTAGCTATGTTACTTTAAGTGGGGAAAAAAAACCCTAAAGTAAAATTTCAGTTCCTCGTTTGTGCTAACTATATACTTTTTTTTTTTTTTTTGGTACAGGGAATCAAACTTATGATCTTGCACTTGCCAGGCAGGTGATTGTGCCTTTGAGCTAAATCCCTGGCCCTGTACTAACTATATTTTATATGGTCCATCATCACATTGGGGATAATTTACTTGGATGGGCAGGTTAAGAACATTTCTATCATTGCAGAGAATTCAGTTGAAGAGCAGTGTTCTAGGATATAAGATTTTTGGCCTTGTGTGGCCTGTTATATTACTTGGGTTCTTTGAGACAGGGTCTTATTATGTACTTCAGGTTGGCCTTGATCTCACTATGTAGCCCAAGCTGGCCTCAAACTCATGGCAATCCTCCTGCCTTTTGAGTCCTGATATTATAGGCATGCAATACTATGCCTGGCTCAGAATTTCTGACCAATCACCACAACTCTGAAGTGAAAGCTGTAGATCTGAAAAATAAAGGATGGTAAATCCTGAGTTTCTTTCTCTGGGATAATCCCATATAAGGAGCAGAGCATTCTACCATTAGATGAAAAGCCAGAGGAAGAGGGAAGAGTAGAGAAAAACAAGAATACTTGGGAGGGATTATGCTTACTGTATGCCAAATATTGTATTAAATACTGGTAATATGTTGATAAACAAAAATAGGCATGATGACTGGGTGTGGTGGCACACACCTAGAATCCCAGCCCTAGGGAGCCTGAGGCAGGACAGTCACTGAGTTTGAGGTCAATCTGGGCTACACAGAGAATTCAAGGCCAGCCTGAACAACATAGCAATACTCTTCTAAAAAAATAAATAAAAAATCAAAACTGGTTGAAAATGGTATTAAAAAATAGGCACACTCTCTGCTGTTACAGAACTCTTGCAGTTGATGGAGTTTAACTGGAAGAACTGAATCAAATCCATCCTTCTGCATTCTCCATATTCTAAGACTTCATTCCTAGAAGTTGGGTCCAGAGACTAAAATGGACCATAGTAGTTGTGTAAGTATTGTGCAATCATTGCGTCAGCTTTTGAAATAGAAAATAGGAACATCATGAAGTTCATGGCTTCAGAACTTTGGGAGTATAATCTATGTATTTTACCTGTGGAGGGCAGGAAGCATGGTTCTCACCATCCTGCAACAGCTAGTCACACTCCTAGCCGTCTGTTAGTTCTCTTTGTCCCTGCTCTCAAGCTGTGCTCTCCTCTGGCTTCTCGTATTGTCAGCATGATAGTCACCACATGACTGATTTCTCAATGCCCAATGAAGCATTACCTGATCATTTTTCAATTTCCTGATCATTCATCCATTACATGATCATTTATCAATTTCCAGCAGGTGCAAACAGATACCCTTTGGAACATACAGCGTTTCAAAGTAAGGCCTGCCTGTAACACCATCATTGTTTGGGGATCGAGGGGTAGGATTTTGGTTTTACAGTTGACTCTTTGTGCTCTTGCATCAACTCCTTAGAGATTTGCTGAGCTGATTTTGGGGCCTGATTTTTGGCCTATGTCATATTCACAGTCTTCTGACTAGTCTCTGATCTAGCTTTCTCCACTCCAGCTTGCCCACACACAATTGTTGACAAAGTATTCTTCGACTTGTGTTATTTCATCTTATACTAAAGCACAGAATCTTGGCAGTTGTCTCCTGTTGATGTTGAATCTACAGGTTTTAGCTTTCTTGGTGACTGTAGGGCAGCTACTCTGCTGTAGCCAGTGAAGTCTGCTTTTTATCCCTGACCTGTGGCTTGCCATTGCTGAATGCCATCACTTGTGCTTTTAAACATGAAATGCACTCTCTTTCTTTTTCCTTATCAATTCCCTTGGCTCCTGGCCTTCTCTAACTGTGGTTTCTGGAAGCCTTTCTTGACTAATACAGGCCTTTAGCTTTTATGTGCTTACACTAATACAGTTCCTACCTCTTCAGCTCTCATCTGTTCACTCTACATTGTCTTGTCTTTGCAAATAGTAATGAAACTGACTTTTTAAAAAATATGTTTTCTTCCTCCTTTGTTTATGAACATAAAGCTTATACACAGGACATAAGTGCTGTCTTGACTGTAGGCAGCATTTTCCGGAGAGGATGTCTTAGTTACTTTCTAATTGCTGAGACAAAACATCTGACATCTACAAGTTAGTTCACAGTTTATGAAGGTTTTAGTCCATTGTCGCTGTCTTCAAGGCAGGATGGCATGGCAGAGGGGAACGGCAGAAGAGAAACAATTCATGGCATATCAGGCAGGAGGCAGCAAAACTTCCTTCCCTTTTTATTCTAACCAGGCTACAAACCTGTTGGTTGGTGCTACCCATAACCAGGATGAGTTTTCCCCCTTTAGTAAATTTGTCATCCACACCTAGGACTACATTAAACTAATTAGTAGACTGACCTAATACCACACACTCATGATCCACTTATTCCCAAAATCCCCAACCATGAGTGCATGAGACTTTGGGGAACATCAAGATATATAAGCCATATCAGGGGGGATGTTAGAAGCCTGACATTGATAGGATTCTAGAATTTAGGAAGGCACTTCAAAGATCTATGTTCTTGTCCATGCAGTAATTACCTTTTCCATCTTCCTGGATAAGAGGATAATTTTTTTTATCCTCTCTTTGCCTCAGGTTCTATGACATATTGGTACCTCTCAAATATGTACATTCAGTTCATTTGTTTCTCTTGAGTTTTATACCTGTATCCCAGATTGACTCAGGTAATTTAAACTAATTGTGTTTCAATGAGATTAGTCTTTCTTCACTGCTATTCATACTATTCATAAAACATGTCTTTCTCTATATTCATTTTTTTTAGTCCTATATATTCTCCATTTTGGTTGATAGGTGTCTTTCAAATTAGAAACCTTTGTTTGGAGTCTCCCTTTAATTCTTTATCATTCCCCAAATGTCGTGAGAAGTTAAATCCATTGTCTGAATTTCTCTTGGCTGTTCTTCCTTTCCGTCCACTTCATTCCTGCTTTGGCTCAGGCCTCATCTCTTCTCTGAACCTTTTGTTTCTTTCTCTTCTGGTGCTCTATTGGCCAAAAAGATTGTTTTTCAAGAGAACATCAGTGGGGCTGGGGATGTGGCTCAGTGATAGAGCTCTTGTTTTGCATGCACAAGGCCCTGGGTTTGAACCCCAGGACCACAAAACAGACAGACACATGAGCACCTCCACTGTTGTGTGGGTTGTATGTTGCACAAAGGTGTCATAGTTACACATTAGAACTTGTAGATTTGCATATTTATTATGCAGATGGGAGCAAAATATATTGTTCTAACAAGTATATTATTTCCGTTAAGAAAGGAAAACCTAACACACACACACACACACACACACACACAACCAAGAACTGAGAAACATCTTTATTCTTATGTCCTAATTCTCTGGCAGGCAAACTCTTTTCCATCTTTTAAAACCTTGCATAATTCTGGGGTGGTGACATATACTTGTGATCCTGGGGAGGCTGAGGCACGAGAATTGGCATGAGTTTGAGGCCAGCCTGGGTAATTCCAGGCTAGGCTGAAGTGCAGAGAGAGACATTGTCTCAAACCAAACCCTATCCAACCAACCTTGTATAAATAAAATACTCTTCCTTATGAAATCTTTTTAATACTTCCCTCAAGTGGT
Organism: Dasyprocta punctata; assembly: GCA_004363535.1. Classification (NCBI taxonomy): domain Eukaryota; kingdom Metazoa; phylum Chordata; class Mammalia; order Rodentia; family Dasyproctidae; genus Dasyprocta; species Dasyprocta punctata. The sequence continues at coordinate 3,559 of RJWM01032763.1, read as the reverse complement.
ATTAGTCACTAGGTTAATGCCATATTTTGTTACTGTTTTCTTAATAGTGCTTATATTGTAATAATTGGTATCTGAATCTGTCTTGCTGTACTGCACTCCAAATTCCTCAAGTACAGGGATGATGTTTTATTCATCCCTGGGAGACTCAGCATATGGTCTAATGTCCAGCACATAGAGTATATCAATAAATGTGTAACAAATATTTGATTGCTTAGCATGATTCAGTCAGGGAGGTAAATATGTACCCATATCATTTCATTTAATCGACTCAGCAGCCTCTTGAGTCCTGCCATTATCAGCTTTATAGGTTAGGAAATGGAGACTAAGGAGGTAAAGTCACCGGCCTCAAGGTGAGAGCAGTGGTAGCAATTACATACTTGGTGGCACTGGAGTGTAGCCCTGGAGGGCTTGTGCTAATGGATCTATTTTTCCAGCATTTCCTTGTTTTGTCTTTCAGAGCGATGATGAGAGTGTGCTGGTTGGTGAGACAGGACAGCCAGCTCCAGCGAATCAAACTTCCACACTCAGAAACAATTGTGATTGGGCGTGGTCCAGAGACTAAGATCACTGATAAGAAATGTTCTCGACAGCAAGGTAACTGGTTATAAGAATGTGGAGATTGCTATATTTGGTTCTGGAAGATAGTGTTAACCAAATATACACATTTCCCAGGTGCTTTTGAAGGGAAAAATTATTATTTAAAAAAAAAAAAAGGCCCCAAACTCAAGAACTCAGCTCATAAGCCAATACTAGGGCCTCATTTATTCTACTAGTGCCTCATTTATTCTTGATTCTATCCTCCCATTTAGGGCAGTTTGGGGCAATTGTGGGGAGCAGGCAGGTTCTATCCTATTGCATTGGGGTGGTAAAGTTGAGTGCTGTGCCTTGCTTTGCTTTGCCTAGGGAGATTGCTCATTAGGTAGCAAGACTGATAAATTCTGGAGTTTTTAGGCTGAAGCCATGTCTGAGGAGCAGTGGGGTGGTGCATCCTTTACACATTACCTCACACAGAGGGTAATATCTTTATAAGACTATGGCATTTGAGCCCTTCCCTTTCATAGGGTTTAATGAAAGTCCTTGCTTTCAGGGCTTATTATGAACAGTACTTCATTTTTTCCTGTAAACTTTGGGCATGCTCATTGTAGTATGATCGCATGGCTCTGAGGATTCTGGACTTAGAGATCTGGAGTCTGTAGTACTGGCTATGGACTTCCCTGTGTGAATTAGTCCAAGTGTAAGGAAAAACTAAAGCTATGTTTGACCTGGAAAGGGCCAAGACGTAGAAGCGGCCACCACTTGTCTTGATTCCCCTCGTCACCGCAGCAACAGTAGGGGCATGTGTCAGCTTGCTCTCTGTCTGTCGTCCCTGTTTTGCAGCAGTGTGTCTTCTTTCCTTCCCTGTCTCAACCCTACATAGTTTGTTTACTTTTCTGAACAGAAGTACTTAATAATGTTACCTCTTCTCATACATACTCAGAATGTTCTGTCTCTGCACTGCTCTTTCTAGAATATTCCACTCAAGACCAGTTGAATTTCTGTTTTCCAGGAACGTGTTTTAGCTCTTTCTCTGTTCAAGGATCTGATAGTTGATTTTGTTTTTGTTTTGAAACAAGGTCTTGCTGTGTTGACCTGGCTGGTATTGAACCCTGGGTTCTGATTATTTCTTAGCCTTGCTATTAGTTGGCACTACAGGTATACACCACTATATCCAGCTTGATTGTTGTTTTTTAATAGTAGAAGCCTGATTTAATCCTGAGCCAAGAGCTTGCACTTTTTTGCTGGGAGAGTCTATAATCCTGAGTGGGCCAGGAGTTCTGGAAGAGGCAAACTTAGAGGATATTAGCAATAGTTAAGGGAGTACATACACTGGTAGATATTTTATGGAAGCATTTGGAGCTCTTACAAAATGGGATTTGGAGCCCCAGCCACCTGAATATCAGGCAATTGCTCCTAGGTCTTTGAGGGAAAATCTGTATAGCTTCATTGTCCTTTAGGGAAAACAGGACCAAATGTCTGCTTTTGTTGCATTTGTGATTAAAATTTTTCAATCTTTTTCAGTACAGTTGAAAGCAGAGTGTGACAAGGGATATGTCAAAGTAAAGCAGGTATGTGGGTAACTTGAATTTCCTTTCTGTACTTGATGATTTTGCTGTGGTGTGTTGCCTTCAGAATGTCTGTGCTAGGCAGTAAAGGCCTCTCTGTTACGTGTGGAAGTGATGAAGTAATATAGGTGAACATTAAGCACAATTCTTGATACCCAATAAGTGGTTAACATATTGGCAGCTGTATTACTAATATATTATTGCTATTACTATAGTTGTTTTCTGATTATTTATTCCATAGGTAGGGATCAATCCCACCAGCATTGACTCAGTCATAATTGGGAAGGACCAAGAGATGAGACTGCAGCCTGGCCAGGTTCTCCACATGGTGAATGAACTTTATCCATATATTATAGAGTTTGAGGAAGAGGCAAAGAACCCTGGTCTAGAAACACACAGAAAGAGAAAGAGGTCGAGCAACGATGATTCTGTAGAAAGGGTTATTGCTCAGGTAGCTTCCTCTGGGACAGGGCTGGATCCTGGGAGCAGTCCGAGCCAAGGCTCTGTGCCCTCGAAGAAGGAGAAAGATGCATCCACCAAAAAGGTGAGGGCAGTGTGATTGATAGATGATGTGATAGTTAAATGAGATATTATGACTGCTTAATTGTTTTGTATACTGTAAAGCCCAGGCACATATACAGGGTTATGAATCATAATGAGGGTTGTTAACCATGATTAAAGAGTCACTTGTTTGTGGCATGAAAATTTGGGTAAATGACCCTTTATATGCTTTTCTTTTGAGTTCATGAGGTAAGCCACCTGAAGGAAGGTAGGGCAGTAATGGCAGTATGCTTAACATTGAATAAGTAAAATGGGTTATTTGTTTATATATCTATAGAAGGTTAGCATTGCAGTGCTTTTTATTATGAGACTCATGTGCTGATGTTAAATTGGCAAACTTGCTCAGGTTGGAGAGTGAGGGCCACAGAGATGTGACTCATGCTCTGGCATTTCTGATCACACACTGAGTTGTGAATATAGGAATATGTGGGGTCAGCTTATGGTTCCAGATTGAAGAAAAGGTGGTCTAGTTTAATTCTTAAAAACTAACCTTACTTTCAAGTTTGTTTAGAGTTTGCTGTCATGCAGTGTAAACTAAAAGCAGATTTAATTATTGGCATTTTAGAATTTACATTGCCTTTTTGTGTTGTTGGTGTTTAGGAATCACTGAGCCACTGGAGTCAAGGCTTGAAGATTTCTATGCAGGACCCCAAAATGCAGGTCAGAATAAAATTTTGTAGATTAAGTATAATTCATGTTTTACAGGACCACTCACAGAGGCCATGATTATAAATGAAATTAAAGGATATCAGTCCTTCCAAGTGAGATTTGTTTTACTGGACTATTCTGTGAGAGTAAGTGGCTTCAGCAATAAGATAGCAACTGGAGTTCTTTGGAGAGAAGCTAAGTTCTTCAAAAGAATATCCCTCTTTATTTATTTATGAATATATTTATTT
>RJWM01032762.1:0-21230 GCA_004363535.1 Dasyprocta punctata | reverse complement strand
ATTTCAACATTTATCATCAGACTACTGATGTTACTACAAAGACTCTTTAAAAAATAACCTCTGGTGTGAATTTGAATACAATTTTGCCATTAATGTGGAATGCTTTATATTGAGAATACAAAATTTATGGCACTAAGGCTACGAGACAAGGTATGACAGATAAGCAATAAACTTTAGAACCCAACAGAAATTAGGCTAAGTGTTAAGATCTGGCAATATCATCTACACTCAAAATGATCTTGCATGTAAGGAAAACTAGTTTGGCTTCTTTATATGTAAAGCAATGCACAACACAAAACAATTGGTAAATTCATGAGTAATCTAGACTTGAATTTTAGTATCTTAGCAGATGTTCGCAAAGGAAGACTCTTTTATATAGAATTTAAATGTTAGGGGAAGGATCGGTTTTTCAATAATTGGAAAACTAGAATTTAAAACAAGTACTTGAACGGTATCTCAGACTTTGTACAATTAAGTGATTTGTCTTTGTTCATTTCAATGTATGATGTTATTTAAGAATCACCCTCCTCTTCCTAAATATTTAGAGGGTGCTCTCCGTGATATAGATGAGAAAAAAAATCTGTAATTCCATCATGTAGCTTGTGAGTGCTGTAGAAGCTGGAGGTGTCAGCAGATAAACAAGATGGAGGTCCAAGTAGAACTGAAAGTTTTACAAATTTAATTTAATTTTTTTTGTATTGCTAACATTCAGTGAATTAGGTCTCATCCTTCAGTATAAATGAGACCAAAGATATCAATGAGGTCTTTGCTGTTAAGAGTTTTATTCTCAATGTCTCCCTGTGACTCCTACTGCTCTTAATTTTCTTTATGAGCAACACGTGATCTCCTGTTTTAACAAATGACAATGGGCTTCTTTTTTAACTGTGTAGCTTTCACTACTTTCTTGAATGAATATTTGGAGGTCTATGATGTGGGAATCTGAGTACTAAGTAGAAACACATAAGATCAACTTATACTTTCATATGTTGATGGAGACAGCAGAAAATAAAGAATAAAAACCCGTGACAACAGGCATGTAAGAAAAAGCAGGTGTTTTATAGTCCTGGTCAGAGAAGTTGTCCCGGAGATGGTGACATAGGAGCAGGGAATAGAGAGGAAGCTGTGTGAACACCGGAAGGAAAAAAAAAACCCTTCTAGGCATAAAACAGAAAGTGCTCAGAATACAAGATTTAAAAATAGCTTGATATTTTGGAAGAACATAAAGAATCTAGGACTAGAACGAAGCAAATAAAGAACGAGGTGAGGCTGTGAAAACCCACAGAGCTTTTACCCATAACAGACTTGGACCAGGAAGCAAATGAACTGCCCTCCTGGGTCCTGACCTTGGGACCCTGGAGGAGAACGAGAAGGGCCCCTTCTGGGGCCCGGCCGCTGGGCCGGAGGGGCACTGGCCTGCAGGCTTGGAATCAGGGACAAATTACCCCCCCCACCTCGATCAACAACCTGCTGTTTCGGAGGTCTGGCTAAATTGATAGCAACCAAGGAACATCAACCAACTTTTTGCTAGTATTGTTTAGTAGATCTTACAGGCCTCTGGGCAGCAACCCGAGCATCTCTATGGAAGGTGACAACAGGCAATGTAGCAAGTACAGGGGATTCTCTTCTGTCTTGTCTTTGAGGCCCAATATGGCTCTCTCTCTTCTGATTTACTCTGATCATTGTTATTATTATTAATAAAATTAAAAAAAAATTAAAAGAAAAAAAGACAAGGGAATGGCATTCCATTGAATGAAATGGGAGGTGGTTAGTTAGGGTTTGAGAAAAGATGGTGACTTGAGTCAGTTTGAAAACAGTGAGAATGAATGATAAATACTTTTCCATAAGACTCTCTTCTGGGCACTGCAAGTGGCCTTCCCAGAGGCCAGCCTACTTTCCTTCCTTGCTGATGGTGTCCTCTGGGCTCAGGTGGCACCAAAGCCCAATCCAGTTGTCTCTGATGTTCCCTTCTGACGCACACCCCACCTGTCATCCCTCACAGCTCAACCCGAGCTGAGGAAGCGTGGAAAAGGCAAACGTTCCCCAAAGTGTGCTCCACAGACTCGGAGGACAAATAAATGTGAGTAGCACTGTGATAAACACAGTGCGCCAGACTGTTTAAGAATTTTTCAAATATTAATGTGATTTATGGTTGTCAAGAGAGAGCTAAAGTACTTCAATTTTTCCAAACTTATGTGATGGTATAACTCCCATTTGGGAAATAATAATAATCCAATTCACAGAAATAGTATTCTTTAGAACAGCATTAGGGTAATACTGGACAAAAGAATGGATTTTATAGAATCAAATGATATTCTTAAAAATCATGATACAATCATGATGTGCTTAGAGAGCCCACGGCAGGCTGCAAACATTTGAAGATTGAAGTGTAAAAACCTTCTAGGATGAAAAATATCAACTTATTCTACCAAAACAATCATTTGATGTTAAGATTTGAATTCTCAGAAACCTTATTCATGATCAAGAATTAGAAGACTTTTTAAAAATCAAAGTACCTGTAAAGATACTGCTATAAAAATGTATCTATGATTCCCCCATTATTAAACTTATTGCGAACTTGAGTGTCAGTGGAGATTGTTACTTCTTCCTCTTTCTTCTCTTCCTCCCACCCGTCTCTTCCAAAAAATGAAGGAAGGAAGGAAGGAAAAAAGGAAGGAAGGAAGGAAAGAAGGGAAAAAGGGAAGGAGGGAGGGAAATAGGGAGGGAGGGAGGGAGGAAGAAAACAATAAAAATTTCCTTTACAAATAGCCCAGGTTGGTGGTACTTTTTTAAGTAATTTTATTTAAAAACCCGAAGCAGTACTACAAATTTTACCATGACAATTTCTAGACAGAGACAGGATTTCTAACTACAATTCATGAATTCTGGTAGTAAAAGATAGCAAGCTGTGAAATTTTATCTCATCATAAAAAAGGATTAATATGGCTTATAACAAAATGTCAAAATAGATTTTCATTACATAGTCTAATTTAATTTCTCAACCACAAGATGTTGGCAGGAAAGAATGATTTATTCTTCACTGCTTCGTTCAGAATTTTTTACTAGCATCTCTGACTGTAAGCTTTATACCTTACTGGGTTAACTGCAATGAAACAACTAAGAGCATCACTGCATCTTAAAATGGTACCATTTGACATGTGAACCATTGCTTCTCAGTGGCTGTGGCATCACCTGGGAACTTATTACAAATGCAGCATCTCAGGCCTCACCAGGACCTACAGACCCACAATTTGCATTTTAATAAGATCTCCAAATGATTCATGAACTTGTTAAGGTTTTAGAAGCATTATCTCAGAAGGCATTCTTACAGTGTTTTGCTATCATTGAGGATTGCTGTGTCCCTACTCTGGGATGATCAATGAGCTTTTCTAAAACATGATCACTAGGTTTTCAGTTCACCTCCTTCACTATGTATCTACATAAAGTTTATGATTTACAACTAACCGAAAATACTGCAATGTATATATCATTTCTTGTGCTGATCTTACAAACATATGTTGAACAGATAGTTTATTCCACAATTTACCTATCTTGTCACTGTAGTGGGGCCCTTAGTGGGTGCTTTACAAAGCACATTGCATGTATATATATGTGTTCTAGTCTCTCTCCATCCCTCAATGACATCAGAGCCACCCTTGCTCCAACTTCACCAAGTAGCAGAAATACAAACAGCCAGAACGTTAGCCACTGAGTTCCCAAGTATAAGATCTCCCCTCTAGTAGAAGTATTTGGTCCCTTTGAAAAGTTTATAACCTAGATTCTGATCCAAGTTTCTCCAAAATCCCCATGTATACCCAAACTGAATCTTCTTTCAAACACATCACCAGATTACATGGATGGCCAGAGCTCGGTTAAAATCAGAGACCTGACCTTCTCCAAGCTTGACCTTCTCTACCCACTTGTCTGTAATGCAAAGGCACCATCACATGCTAATTGCTCAGTCCAGCACCACATCACAGGGGCAGTGTTCTGAGGAAGATTTAGCATCCTAGAACAGGACCGGATGGGTTATATTCCAAAACTAGCACATCCTGGGCTACCCTCATTCTTCCCCTGCTGGGTCTAAGACTTGGCTTTCCCATCTTTAATGTACCCTTTTGCTTCTGTGCCTTTTTCAACACCCTTTTTCAAGACCCCTTATTAAATCCACTGAGGGATCCAAGTGCTAGGATACGCATGCCCATTATCTCTTTTAAAGAATCATTTGCTTCTAAAATTAAAAAAAAATGACAGAACTATCAGGGATTTAGGACAGTGAAGCTATTCATAGTCAGTTTCATTGAAGGTTGTGGAGAAAGGGACCTAGTTTAGTGCCAAAGAGGTAGATATTTCAAAGCGGGCTTGGTATCTTGTTGTAATAGGAGGAAAAGAGAAGATGAGACATATACTGAATTTCTGCTGTCAGAAAAGGATGAGTAAGAAAATGAGGAAACCAGTTATATGTAAAAACTAACCTTTGAGGGGAGGGGACTTCCTTTCCCAGGGCTACGATTCTCCGTCTTCCCACTGAGAACATGCATGTGATGAGCTCAGAGGCCACACACTCAGCACTCCCTCTGGGACAGAGCAGATGAGGTCAACCCCGAGACCCAGTATCTCACCCCGCTTCCTCCATGCACTTCAAGCCTTACAAATCACAGTTCCCCAAAGAATTCCCACTTTACTTCGTCTGCCTGCCACACTTCACACATAGGCTACTTTCTTCTTGTTATTCTATTCTTGGTCTGTTGAGATATTTCCTGGTTCTCTTATTACAATTCCTTCTTATACCTAATTATAAGTATTTTTTTCTCTACCAGATCCAAAACTTTGATATCTTCCAGATCCTTTTCTATAATTTTCTTCTATTCTCCACTTGCTTGCTGTCATCCTCTAGATGTTTATTTATGATGCTACTGATATTATAACAGGAGTCCCAGGAGTCCCTCCTTTGTTCCAAAGTTTTATGAGTAGTTTTCTCTGCAGCACATTCACTTGCATGCCTGTTAGGAAAGACACGCTCAATACAATCAACCCCACCTGATTTTCCCATTGAGATCTGCTCCTCCTCTTTTCATCTTATCATAATGAATGGCATTGCTCAATTAGCCAAGATCTGTGGATTCTATGCTCAATTACTCTCTTGCCCTCACTCTCCCCTTTCTCTTTAGCCCTTTAAGAAACATTCAATTTGGGCTCTAGGGCATTTTTCTTCTGCAATAATATATTATCAGTCATTTAACTAGATCACTAATTTCCCATGACTCCTGTCTATCCAGGTGTGTTATTGTACAACACAAGTCTTTTTTCCAGACTGCAGTAGAAATCCGTATTTATTAGCATGGTGGACTTCTTTTCCATGATCTAAGCTCTCCCTGCCTCTTCTGTGTCTATTTCTCTTCCCTCTCCAATCTATGCCAAATGCATAAGGCTTCCTAAAGACACCATGCCCTCTTGCTGCTCCGCCCCTCTGCCTGGTAAGCATGTCTTTACATTTAAAGGTTCAGTTTAGGTTTCTCCCTATGGATAAAGGTTTTCCTAACTGTCATAAATTAATCACTCCTTTCTTTGTTGCTATATGAAATACTGCACTTTTTTAAAAAGTGTAGCACTTCATTTGTTTTACGTCAGTTTCCTACATATATACTTTAATTTCCTTGAGTATAGAGTACTGTCTTATTCATGTTGGATAGGCATGGAATGAATTCAAAGAAGATGGACTTTATCTGTAGTTTACTTAGTGATGTCTAGAATTTATCAGGACAAAGTCAGTTTAAAAGTCAACTACATCTGCTAGACTAAACAGGACTCATCCTTAGGCTACAGGGATGATTTTAGGGTCATTCTTGCTCTGATGAGTAAGTCTGAAAGAACCAGATCAGAATCCTAACCATGTGGTCACTGGCAAATGGTCTGGAAGATTCCAAAAGAAGAGGGAGCAGGTATTTTCTCTTAAAAGACATCTGAGTTACAGAGACAGAGGCACATAAAAGTACGGGGCTAACCCTTAGACAAATGCTTCCCTCCAGTTCAATTCCCAGGCAGGAGACGTTTTGATGTTGTTTCTAAGTCAGATTCTTATCTCACTTCAAATAGTATTCCTAGCCAATATGTATCTCCTGCTTCTTTTAACTGAGTTCTTTCTTGTGAGAGTTAAAGACTTTCCCTACTTTGGAGTCAAATTCCATTTGAAATTCTTTCTATGGAAGATTATCAAATAAGATTATGGAATCTGAGAGATTATTTTGCTAACCACAGGTCTCTTTGACTAAAAAAAAATGTTTCCAGTGCTATAGATAGTCTGATTTAGAAATGGAGTCTGTTATGATGACAGCAGGAAAAATTTAATACTGCTCCTACCATCATTCTGCTCTAAGATTTTTATTTTATAAACGTTTAAAGGATTCTGCAAAAATGCCCTTTGGCATTGATTCCATAAACAAGTATTCATTTTGGTTAAGCCACTAAAATTTCATTTGATTCAATGAAAATGTTTCCAGTGGAGCTATGAAAACATTTTTTACCCATTCTCTAAACTATTACTAGTTGGAAACTGAATTGAGTTTCATAAAAATGTATAGATACTTCCCAAATCACTTAAGAATCAAAAGCCATGTGGGAACTTTTCCATTTGAATAAAATGTGAGGCTTGTAGAAGTGATAGTTGTAAAAGAGTGATGGGATTAGATTCCAATGGTTGTCCCCAGCCTTTCTTTGCCCACTGTCGGAGTCCTGGCCAAGTTGCTAGCCCAGGTCTACCAGCCCTGAGGAATGACTCGCAGTTGCCAAGTCTTAAAGTTTAGCCATTAAAGTATCAATTTACTGAAGTTTGATGAAATTTGAGTGTAACTCACCCATACTTCATCACTATTCGAAGTATAAAAAGGATAATTCTGTCTCCAGAATGAAGAAACTGAAAATCATTCTGAATAAATGTTGAAGTAGATTTAATTTTATGTTTATAAAATGTGAGTAGATCAGGTGGTCCAGGACTTGTTTTTAACGAAAGGTCTCATGATTAAAACATGATTTACTTGGGTCTAGAAGCCATTCTGTCTCGTTCCATCCCTTCTGTCCCATTTTCCAGCATTTTACCCTTATGCACATAAAAAGTACTGAGCAAGGGAAAATGGCTGCTGAAAGCTGCCCAAGAGAAAATAGAGCACTCCCAAAGTTTCCTTAACTTATGAGGAAAACATTGTGAAACTGAGCTCAATTAAGCTAGAAATTTTAAATACACAACTCTTGTCAACTCTTAGAGACAAGATTTCTTGGAGTAATCGGATGGTTACCTAGACTAAACCATACTACACTATCTGATAGCTAGACTATCTGATCGCTCCAGATACCATGCCTCTTTTCTGTATACATGGGTTACATTGTCCCTGTGATATTGTGGAAAGATACAATAAACAATGGCAACTAGACTTGGCATTCATTTTAATCACTGGCTAACGCTGTAATATCACTCTCCCAGCAATCTCCACATCTTGAAGACCCCAAAGTCAGTTCCAGCACTCTAGAGACAGCTCAGCTCTTCTTACAACTGCCCAGGAACATTTGGCCCTGCTCGTTTGGTTGGTTTCCACCTGTATCCTGATCTTCTGCTCTTCGGTTGAATGGACTAATCTTGGTTTCTTTAACCGAGACTTGAGGAAGGGCTTAGGCTCTTCTTACTTTGGCCCTATACCTGTTCCGAGAAATCTCTAACCCGGCGCCCACTCTGATCATTTTCCCTCTAGACAGGCGAATGTAGTATTGTTTGGAAGGCATCATGAATGAGTCAGGAATGTACTCACCGGCCTTGACAAATCCAATAACATTTGGGAACCCATTGTCTCACCTTTAAATGAAATAAGTAATTCTACTTAACTCAACTTTTCCCCCCAAGGATCAATGAAGTTAGTGTATATAAATCTGTAGTCTGCAGTTTATATAAGCAACTAGGAATGAGCTTTGATGAAACATCATTACCTACTCTTTAACTGGTTTGTATTCTGGGTAGCAGAGTATTGACTGCGTTTGTTATTTGAGATGATGCTAGGCTAGAACTCTATATATAATTAAAACTAGTATCTCAACACTTCACACTAGCGACAAAAGCATGAATGAAGATGGACTAAACTCACAAAGAAGTATAAAAAACGGTAACTGATAATTCTTTTCAAAGTCAAATATGCTGAAGACTTCTGCTATTAATTTTGAATCCCCTCTCCCTAGAATTACCAGTGATAATCTGGACTCAGCTGCTAGCATGGTTGGTGCCGCTTCTTATCTGCTTTCCTCACTTGGTTTCTCTACCTCCTTCCCTCCATGCCCCACTGTATTTTGTACTTGCTTTCCACAAACAGGAGCTGGAAAGCTAATCATAAATACAGAAACCTCTCAGTCTTTTCAGGCGCATATACTCAAAGCTCACTCCTCATTAATGGATGGATCAAATGTCCCCTAATTATGCTTCAATATAATCTTTAAGCAAGTCTTTGTTGCTCCAGAAATGTTCTCTTTCTTTTAGGTTTTTCCCTCTTCCTAAATTGTAACCATTGATAATCAGTCTGGGTATCTTCTGACAATTTGGTCTCTCAGTTTTATAGCACTGGTATTATGGATTGCTTATTTATGAGAAGAGCAACTCTCAGATTAAACCTTGAACGAAGATCATGTTTGTACCTTTTTAAATTTATATATATATATATATATATATATATATATATATATATATATATATATATAAAACTGTAGTCTTGGCTTACATGGCACATTTGGCATCATTTCTTTGTGTGCCGTATCAGGCTCTTAGGCTCTCATTTGGCCTTATTGTCCATAACTTCATTGTGACTGTGTTATGGCTGGTGGAAACGTGTATTTTAAATTGTAAAGATCTCTACCATAGCAATTTATTCTTTGGTTATTGACCAGACAGCCAAATATGTTCAAGTACAAAGGGAAATGAGTCTTGAGAAAGGTAATAGTAAGGCAATGGAAAAGAATGTTTAGCCACCAGTTCCAGGAAGATTAATTAAAATTTCCACACCGCTTGTGAGATAGACAGATAGGTAGATACACAGATAGATAAATAGATGATTATATCGATATTGAGACATCTTGATGTTGTCATTCTGGGTTCCTATCTATCCTTACCATTGCATTACTTCATCTTTTTTTAAATAGTTAGTAACTGAACTAAATGACCTTCTTTTGTTAGTGCCCTAGTGTGATTTTCTGATTCCTACTGCAAGCTCTGAAAGAATAGAAATTTTTTTACTGTCTATGGGAATTAAAGATAATATTTTGGAAATGGATATAACTTTACTAATAACCTAACTCAAATGTTTCATTTTAATTACAAGAAAGCTGTAAGAATATAAGGACAGTTCCACAGCAGGATCCTGAGGTCTCCCAAATACCAGTATAGTTTCTAAAATTGGTTATAAGCAAACCCGCAAAATTTTGTGTAAATCATGAATAAAACAAGAAATATCAACAGCAATATGCAAGGACAATTGTTATGATTATATGTCAAATTAGTGTTAACAACATTTTTGTAAGAAGATGGATCTGGAATATTTTTTCAATATTTATTCATGATTCTAACAAGTGCCTCGTGAGTACCACAGAGATTTAAAATCAAAATAGCTGTTTCAGCTTTTGTAAACAGGAAATTTGCTTTACTGTGTTAATATACTATGCAACTATTATGAACAAAGTCTATTTTCAGTGTGCACCAAAAATAGACCATCCAAGCTGTCTGTTCTTCTAATGTACCGACATGAGACAAAACTGATATGATTTGTGTCTTTAAAATAATCTTCAATGTATTTTATTAATGTAAACTTTAATTATGTCCCTAAAGCTTTGGCCAACTTTAAACAGTTCTGGGAATCATAGTGCATGAAATTATTTCTCCTATATCCCACTGTTTTCCTTACAAACCCCATCCTTACCCCATTGTTTACATTCTTTCTATCTACTGATGGTATTTTGATCTTTCCTGTTCTCTGCCTTTTTAATATGACCAGTACCTATGTTATTCCAGTTTGATTTGGAAAGTGGGAGAGAGAGGTGAAGGAGGAGAAGAGAGGGAGCAGGAGGGAGGAAGGGGAGAGAAAGGGAGAGAAGGAACACAAAGAATGAAAGAAAGATGGATAGATTTAGGATTAAACTAAATTTGTTTCTTTAAAACACTACCATGGCCATAATATGTGCTACAGTTGCAACATTTTAAAAGTGACTTTGAAATTGCTTTCTGGTTCAAGTTTGTCTATGCTGTTACTCTAGTTATATTGAGAGCTATTTCAGAACAAGGACATAGCTTTTATTTCAAGTCTTCAAAGCACTTGGGATGTGCATAAATTCCTGTGTGGTATCGCCTTGTCCACAATTAACCAATTTTAAACTTTTTTCACCACACTGTTTTCCAAAATGCCTAGGAACTTGGTTTATTTCTTTGATTGTTTAGAAGTCATACAGCCAAGAGACTTGGGGCACTGCGGCATGGCACGTTTCCATGGATTCTAATCTTTGGAAACAAGAGATTGATGCAGAAAACTCCGTGTCTCTTGGACCCGAGATGGTGCATGGACCAGTTGTTCAGTCATTCCAGTGCATAAATTCAATTTTCCAGGTTAGATTACTTATGAGATAAAATGTTGTCACCTAGTGTCTGTATGCTCCCAGGCTAGGATGGCAGAGAGAAAGTCCTTTATATATTGTAACAAGAGGAGCAATTTTTTCTGCTTCTTAACTGAAGCATGAAATTGACTTGCTTTAAGAAGTTAAAAAGTATTAGTAGTTTCAGGAGTTTTGAAAAGATGGTAAAAAGTGAAATCTATCAAAATTACCCTTCTACTACAGAGAAATTGCCTTGAACATCCCAGTGAGAAGCAAGGTCTCCACATGTTGAGACTTGAGAAAGCCCCGTGCTGTGTGACACTGACACCTTGTCGTGTTTAGAGAGAAATGGAAGAGGGAAGGGAAAATGGACTGCGTGGGAGGTAGCTAGAAAGTGGGGTTGAGGCTGTTTCAGGCCACCAGATCCACCTGTCTACAGCGTGTGCCCCAGCTGGGACCCTATTGTGTCACTGGGGGTCTCTTAGTCTCTTTCCCGTTCCTCCAGGTGGAGGGAGGCCTCTCGGGGCTCTTGCCAACCCATCTGGGGTTCTCTGTATGGAAAAGGGACTCACCCCCACTCTTGCTGGCTTGCCAAGGTCCTATAGTTGAGGGGAGTTGCTAAGGCTCCTATTGACCAACTGAGGTCCTCTACTTGAGGGTAAAACTCACCACACTGTCGCTGGCCCGCTGAGGTCCTCTGTGTAGGTGGAGGGGTTGCCGAGGCTCCCACCAGCCCACCCAAGGGTTATTTGTAAAGCTGTAAACTGAGATATCAATGACTCTATATTATGACTCCATTAATAAACTGTGGTATGGGTAGGATTTTCCTACTTCATCTGTACTTTTACCTGTAGACTATTTTTACTAAGGTTCTTTATAATGTGTTTTAAAGTGTTGCATTTACCAAAAAAAAAAAAAAAAAAGGAAAAATGCTGTAAATATTGCATATTTTATGTATTTGGACCAAAAGGTTATATATAAGTAATTAGACAAAAGTGGTTTTGTACCAATCTTATGTCAAGTAAAATCATCTGATCTTGCATTTGTCATTTAACTTTACTATTAAGAAATCACTAAAATAAATCTTGATAACCTTTTAGTTTTGATAGAATACATTATTCATAATTGGAGGCAGTAGCTATCATGAAAAGAGTACTAGACAAGGGGTCTAAATATTTTAATTTCTGTGCCTGGCTCTGCAGTTTCTAGCTGTGTGATCTTGGGCAAGACACTTGACTTCTCTTTGCCTCAAGTTCCTCACCTTGAAATGAGGATAATAACACCTGCTGTACCTTCCTCACAGGGCTGTTGTGCGGACTAAATGGGCTGGCATGGGAAAGCACTTTGCAAACTGTAAAGTGGAAAATAAGTGTAAGGTATTATTATAGAAACATCTTTGACATAGTTTCATATCATACATTTTTTAACTAAGAAAAGGAAAAGTCTACTTTTAAGCTTTGTGAAAAAAAGTTTATCTTGATAAAAATTTGTGTTTGATAAAAAAAACACAAATTTGTGTATAGGGAAAATCACCTGCCTATGTACATCAATGTACTGAAAAGCGACAAGAATTAAAAATAGGAAATATTTAGTTATTATTTATTGTTGGATTGCCCTATTAGAATGTACATCTAAAGAAGATAAGGGTTCCAACTCCTTTTACCATGTTATGAACAACATCATCTCAGTGACACATAATAAGTGTTTAATAAACTTGCTGAAGGAGTAAATAAATATAAGCAAATAGAGACGGAGTAGTGTCTAAGAGTATTGTCAGGATAAAAGAATTATCTTGTTTCTTTTGGGGAACATTATTACTGAGGAGAGGGGACAATCATCTATTTAGGGGATTCTTAGTCTGAATCCCCTAAAAGCTGGGCAAAATGTCTTGACCTTGAGACAAGACTTTGCTGTAGACAGTTATTGTGGGGAGGGGGCGTCTTTGAAGGTTAGATGAAGAAAGGCAAAGAGATTATAAAATTTCCTCTTTATCCATATTTCTAAATTGTTTTACATAGTATCTTTCTAATTGTGTCTAATTGTTTTACATAGTAATTTTAAAGCATCTAACAAAGAAAAAGTAAAAATAAAACAAACAAACAGGCAACGCATGCTAGACATACCTACAGGAATGTCCTACCAAAATCTCAGACTTCTCTCTAGGACCCAGCTAGGATTAAGCATTATCCAAACACACTCTCCTGTCCCTCTCCCTGCTCCAACTCTTCCTGTCCTTTTGCCTTGTTTGTTTTCTATGGCACCATGACTGTCTCATCACCTGGTCTAAGAGTGCCTGTCACATCTCACTTCTCCCAGTTACTTGCACTTGTTGTCATGCTGGCTTCCCCTGATGTATGATGTGAGTTCTTTCACTTCCTTGTCCTACCTGCTACCTAAGTTTACACCCTAGAACTGCCTTTTATGCCTATATCAGCCGGTTAGCCATCAACTATCACGTCTCTGCTCATTGTACATAACATACACATTTGGTCATATATCCTTCTCAAGACATATATTTTCCCTTTCAGTTATAAACTGCTTGAGACTAGGGTGTACTCTTTGTACATCTTTGCATCCCCCAAAGGACCCAGCACATTGTTTTGCATATAACAATGAGTGAACATTCACACCAATATTTACCTCTGTTTATGATACTAGTGATGTGTAAAGCTCAAATTATATAAGGGATATTCCCACAAATACTTAACTTGCCTGTCAGCATATCAGGTACTAGAGATATGTTGGTAAGCACCCTTAACACAAAATGTTTTCTGCTTTCACATTCTAGTGAGGAAGACACAGTAAAAAAAGTTTTTAAAAGTACGTGGTTATAAATGTGAGATTTCTGAACAGAATAATGAGGAGTGTCAGTGAGAGAACATGGTGACATTTAAAATTGGATGAACAGAAAATCATCTGGAGGAGGGGACTGTCACGCTGAAATGGAAAGGAGGAAGAGGCTGTGTGTCCAGGGAGGGAGACCACTACAACGCTGAGAATGAAAAGACTCGGATGCACTTTTAAAGAAATTAAGGTAGATGTGGCCAAAGGAGAGGGAGCCAGGAAAACTGGCTAGGGAATAGGCAGAGGCCAGGTCAGAAGGTCCTCTTGGTCCATGTTAAATGTGCGATAAGAGCAATTGGAAATCATTTGATAAATTTAAGCAAGGAAATGGATGTAGGATTGACTTAGAATTTTAACAGTGCACTTTAGTGTCTATGTAGAAATTTGCTGAGGTGGAGGTGAATGAAGACCAAACAGCAGATTATTCAACTGTCCAAGTGAGTTTCTGGCAACCTGGGAAAGGGTAGTAGCTGTGCCGAAGTCGGTAACAAGAGGATGGTGCTTTCGAAGCATAGCAACTGAGTCTGCAGATAGCACTCCAGGAGTCAGAGTCCTTGTAGGAAAAAAAAAAAATATATATATATATAGATAGATAGATAGAGAGATGAGTTTGAGATACACTTTAGTGGTGAAATTGCTAGGATTTAGTGATTATGCATTCAGCTGGGATAGAGGAATCAAAGATTACTTTCCAATTTTCCATCCTGAACAATTGGTCAGATGGAGTACTGTTCTCTGTAGAGGAGCAGAAATCAGTTTCAGGTCTGTGACAAATGCAGGGACCACCAGAGAGCCCAGCAGAGATGCCAAGCAGGCAGCAGAATCTATAGACCTGGAGCTCAGAAGAAAAGTCCAGGCTGGGGACAAGGCCTGGATGCCCAGGATATTTCAATGACATTTGAAGACATGGGAAATAACTCTAAAGAAAGAGGATGAAAAGAGGAGGGAGTGTCCAGAATACAACTCGGGGGCTTTCCAGCACTGACCACGGTGGGAAAGAAGCCAACAAAGGAGACTTAAGATGGCCAAATAGGAAGGGGGTGGAGGGAACTTCAGAAAGGGTGGTGGCACTTTAAGACAGTCTTTAAGAAGAAGAAATGCTTCCTCTTGATAACAGCTGACAAGTTGTGTGAGTCCATCAGTATCATCTCTCAGTGGAAGATGTCCCACAAAGGCCACTTGTATTTTGTCTACTGCTGGAGTCCTTAATGCAGCTCCTGGCCCAAAGCGGGCATTAACATTAATCAAATGACATCTAGCAATTGAATGGCTAAAGATTTAAACTCAACAGAGAGTCAGGGTTTGGCATAAGGCATTTCAAAAAGTTCTCTCCTCCTCCTGCATTCCCTCGTCTACACCTGATTTTCACACTTTCCAATAGAAGTACTGATTAGGGATCAGTATTTTCAGGTTTTGCTAAAGAAGTGTCAAATACCTCTTATTAGTAAGGAAAGGGGGCTGATTTCTTAGCCCTGAGTGATGGAAACACTGTTGAGAAGCAGTGTTGAGGTTTTACTGTGTAAGATTTTGGTGAAAGGAGAGAGAAAGAGGCAGGGGTTCTGATGATGTCTAACTTTGCCGGTGCCTGGATGGTGTGTGTGTGTGGCAGTGGCTTTACTCTCTACTTCCCAGAACTTAACTGCATGTTTTGTGACTGCAAACTCTAGGAATTACTTATTTTAGAATAACAGTAATATGAACTAGATGTAGAACTGGGTTAAAGTCAGCTTGTACATCTATTGAGGAAGCACACACATGCATGCACACAAACACACACACAGAAAGAAAGACAGCGGGACCATTTACCATATACTTTACTTTCTGGAAGCTACTTCATTTCATTTTTAAAGTAGATTTATCACATACCATTATTAGCCCTTTACTTTCTTGTAAATAATAAGACAAGGCTAGTATTCTTCTTGTTTTGTCCATGGTCAGAGTAAAAATACTTGGGTTGGGTCTGGCTGGAGTATTCCAATACTCCATAAACATCTCAAACGGAAGACGCCCATGACTGAACTCATCAACACCCCGATCTGTGTGCAAGCACACACACATCATCCCATTCTTCCAGGGGGCTTCCTGCTTTATGAATGGTAGCGCCACACTCCCCACTTCCAAGCCCCAAACACTAGCATCACCCGGAGTGCCTTTCAGCCCCCATTCATATCTGTGTCATCCCCAAGTCCTATAGGGTCTGTCTCAGACCGCTCTTGGATCTGTTTTGCCCTCTTTTCCTCTACTTCATCTCAAGTGTCATCCTTGCTCTCTGCCTCTTACTGAAGAAGCCTCCAGTATAAGAGGTCTTAATTTACATTTCTGAAACCCATAGCAGACGAAGACAAATACTACAACAGCTTCCTATCTGCTCTGAAATGGTGTGTGAAGCTTCTCACCTGCTTTGGGAAAGTCAGGATGCTTCCCTGGTCAGGTGCACATTACAGCAACCCCTGTGGGTGGCTAACTGCCCAGCCAGACCTCCTCTGTCTGTCCCGCTAGCGCCTCCCACCTCTCTCCCTCAAACTGCCTCACCCTACTCAACTCTCTTGTCCTTCAAATCTTTTTATAAGCGTCCCCAAACGCACCTGAACTTTCCCTTGCTAGTAAAGGACGGTCTACCTCGTGGCCAAAATCTTCCTGAAGGCTTCTCACAGTCCCACCTCCAGTCTAGGTGCCCTGAGGGCCCAGTCATGTGCCCATGGATGAAACGTGAGGATCGGATGGGTGAGCAAGGGCTCTCACGTGTGTCTGCACTACAGCTGAAGATGAGCTCTACTTCGGTGTGGTCTTAGACACATCCTGCCACGCAGACTTCTCTTCCTTGTTTGGGTTTTCACTTACAACAATGAATCAAGGGCCCTGCACCTCTTGCCAATATGAGCCTGATAACCACCTGTGGCTGTTTTTCTCAGAAAAGAAACCCGGGCTCCATCATCTGGGTCGCATTAGGATGATGATCAGCACCCAGCAGGGGCTCGCGGTGGGGCTCCAGCGCATCCCCGACTCTCACCGTGACCTTGCCCTCCACACTCAGTCTGCACCCCTTGCGGCAGGCGGCCGGTGGCCACTGACTGGTGTTGGGAAGGGGGACCACGAAGCGGACAGACTCTAAAGTGAGGCCAATCCCAGCGCCTCCTCCATTCAGCCAGCACTGAGCGGCTGGGGTCAGCGGCGGCCGAGGCGCTGTCATTTCTCACGAGGCGCAGACCGCTGCTTCGCCAGTCAGGCGTGCAGTCGGGGCAGGGGGGAAGTGCAGGGAGGAAGGAAGTTGGCATAAAAGGGTGCAGGGCTGTGAGGTTCGGAGAGAGTAGCCATCAGGTCTCTGCCACCAAAATGTTCACTAGGCGCTTTTTTGACGTCTTGTTTTTAATTTCTGGCCCACGGGGTAATTTTCTAGCAGTTGTTTTAAAAAAAAAAAATCCCACACAGGACTGCATTCACAAAGACCTGGAGGGCTGCAGCCCCATGCCCGCTCCACGCCGGCCTTTGCGTCCCCCCGCGTCCCCACACCCCGGCTGGCCGCGGACTGAGGCGGCTGCTCACAGTGCGGGCGAGCGCCGGTCCGGGCCCGAGTGAAAAGGGGTGGCCCTGTCCCCTGCCGGTGCACGCCGGCTGCGCCCGGGAGCCCCAGCCACCGCGCGTCCGTCGCAGCCGAGGTCCCCCAGCGCCCCCTACAGCTGTGCGCCGGGGGGAGACGGAGCCAGACCCCCGCGCTCGGCACCACGCCCAGGACCCCACCCAGCGGCCGGCGCCCAGGGGCCGCTCGCGCCCGCACCCCCAGGCCGCAGCAACCGGGCGCGGGGCAGGGGGCGCGCAGCACTCCGGGTCCCCTCGGTCGCTCCGCCTGCCGCGGCCCCGTTTCCCCTCCCTTCCTCTGCGCGTCCCTCCTCCCGCCCGCCCGCCGGCGCCGGACGGAGACACTGCGCTGCAGCACTGGGGCGCCCTTCGCCTCGGCCCCCGTCTCGTCCCTCCCAACTTTGGGCCGGCGCCGTTTGGGGTTGGATGTTCCCCAACGGGAGCGCATGGCTGCAGCAGCGACGCGTGGGCCCGGGCCCCGAGGGGCCGCCGTCCGGGAAGCGGTGATGCTGCTGCTGCTGCGGCTGCTGTGCCTGGGGGTCCCCGGAGGGCACCCCTACAACGTGGACACGGAGAGCGCGCTGCTGTACCCGGGCGCCCCCGGCACGCTCTTCGGCTACTCCGTGGTGCTGCACAGTCACGGGGCGGACCGCTGGTGAGTGGCGGGGGCGCTGCGCCCTCGGCGCCCAAACTTTGCTCCCTCCCTTGGGAGGAGGCAGAGGCGCTCGTGGCTCCGGCCCCGGGAGCTGGTCCGGCAGTGGCAGCGCCCGCCCAGGGTGAGGCTGGTGCCGGGGCCCGGAGGCGCGCGCGGCGGGGGCCCGGGAGCGGGGAGCGCAGCGGGCAGCGCGGCTGGCGCTGAGCGCACGTGCGCCGTTCTCGCCTAGGCTCGTGGTGGGGGCGCCCACGGCCACCTGGCTCGCCAACGCGTCGGTCGTCAATCCCGGGGCGATCTACAGATGCAGAATCGGAAAGAATCCAAACCGGACGTGCGAACAGCTCCAGCTGGGTGAGTGGAGTCTGCGAACAGGAGTTAGTGACCCCCTCTTCTCCGTGGACCCTGCTGGAGGACAAATTCTGGAAAAAAGTCGTGACTGTTTCTTTTCCCTTGAATGGCATATCTCCCTCACCCTCTTTGTTCTGTCAGTATTTCTGTCCTTTTAGCTTATGACAGGAGTGCAGTACTATGTCATAAGTCTGTTCGGGAAAGTTTCTTAAACTGTATCTTTTCTTTCATCTCTGCCCCTTCCTTAGTGTGTAAAGCACATTTTAGACTCTCTCGGTGTGTTACAGGCAGGCTACAGCTAAGCCAAGAGTTATCTTATTTCCACCTTTGACCTATTAACTTTGTGAAAGAACAGACTAACGGGCAGATGAGACATAGGAGTTGGAATTGATCCCATGATCTGTCATTTTTCTTAGGTTGTTGTTTAAAGGAAGTGGTATCGTTTTACTTAGAACATACAGTGTAAAGGAAGAGGGTAGAGAAAATGTGGATTCTCCATTGTTAATAGTTTACATGAGATTTAACATATAATTATTAATTTTCCTTCCCAAAAGCTTGCATGTTAAATGGGTCCGTCTTTATGCTGTCATTTCTTAATGTCTTTTCTTAGGTTTGTGCCAACTTGAAAGTGTGCCCTGATGGGGGAGGGGAGAAGTTTCATATTTCAAAGCCAAAAACCATTTGCTGCAACAAATATACGAAGAGAAAAAGGGGAACCGATATTAATTCAGACCTATCTTGTTCCAAACACTGTCAGGCACTGCTGCATATTCTGCTTTGCTTTGCTATTTTTTTTTTCCCACTCTGAAAGCAACCCTGGGTTATGTATTGTTTCTATTTTATATATGAAGTCGTTGACGCAGAGTTGGGGATTCCTTTTTCTAAAGTCCAGCTGACCTAATGAGTGGCAGGTGGGACACTAAGTCAAAGTCAGGTTTGTGTGGGTACAAAGTGTAAGCCATTTATGCATCTTCAGTGCAAATAAATTAAAGGCTTCAGTATGTTGTGTGCTGAAGTGATAGAGTCTCTGTAAGTGGCTAGTAGAAGGTCACCATGGGTACTTCTCCCATCTTCACTATAGATGGACTTTGGAGAATAGCCACCTAGCACACCTTTCACTACTTCTTAAAAATGATACTCTTCGCTTTTTCTCAAACCATGGAGCGGGTTTCCTTCATTCTGAAGAATTCAAATAGAGCATGACCATGGTCAGTTCTTGACTTTCATGGGTGAATGCTGAGATAAAATTCCAGGACTTGTCTGTAGCAAGAAGGATAGGCCTCAAACTTCTGCAAGCATCCCCCATCCCAAAACACAGCTGAGGGCTGAATAAAGCACAGATCCATAAAGTGGGAATCAGTTTGTAAAGTTTAACTTTCATTGCAGGAAAGAATTGAAGGAAGAAGATTTAGGGGGTGAAGCAGCCAACCTTGGTCTGCCGGAGGATTTGACAAGGTCTTAGTAGGGAACAATTTCGCTTTTGTTGTTCTGCTGCAGTTTCCAGGTCTGTGACATAATAACTGTCACTATTGAGCACCTATTTCCTGTCTGCAAGGGCACAGAATCTATTTCTGGACATGTGTATTTAACTGGAAAGATCATGTCATAATAATACATAAAATTTTAGATAGTACTGGTGGTTGTTTGAAGGAAAACTAAATTTCTTTGGGTGTTTGGGCTGTAGGGATTGACTGCAGCAATATTCTTAAAGAAACGTAGCCATGGTAGATGTATAAAAAAACATAAATTAAATGGACATTTGTTGCATGGATGAAGAAAAGTGAAGTGAAAGTTTGGCATCAGTTTGACTAGTGAGTAAAAAATTCATGACAAATGATAAACCAAAGTGATGTATTTAACTTTCAAAATTTTGGTCAATAATAAAGGAACTAACTTCGAAAGGTAAAAAGGAATACAGAATTCCTAATTAGTCAACTGGTTAAAACATGAATAGCTGTTTTACATGTTTATAAAATGGTTTCTTGAAGTTATTTTTTTGTTTCTCAGGGTTTGGGGATTTTTAGAGTTTTTAGTAGTCTCTGTTTGCGGTACAGTATGTTTATGTTCCTGGTGTGGAGTTGGTACAGGTACAGAACGCATCTTCATTCCTCTTTCCATCCCCCCCACCTTCTTTCCTCCATCTGTTGATTCTCTGTGCATTTGAGAAAGATCTGTGTAGACTACATGCTGTGTGGTTTCTCTTCTGTGAGAAACCAAACAGCAAAACACAAGATAAATAGTAGGAAGTAGGGTGACTGAAGTTTTTCCTCATGCAATGCTCTGCACAGTACACCTTTTCTTACTGATATAAAGAAACTGTGTGTCTCCATGTAAAACAAATTAAAAAGTAACAAAGCAATAAGAGAAAAGATTGAGCCCACAATCTAGAGAGAAAACACTGAAAATAATAAACTGGTAAAGATATCTTAGGATTGTAGGGTTTGTGGTCTATGTGCTATTTCTTTTGAAGAAGTTTTGTGTGTATGTGTGTATAAGGAAGGCAGAGAAAGAGGAGAGTATGCTATATAGGGGTACACGCACACACACACATGCACACTTTCATAGAGAACATTCTATATAAAATAGCTTTAATTGTCTTGTCCCAACTGTGGGTGATTATGATGTTTGGAAAATGTTTGATACTGAAGAGACATTAAAAATATGAATTGATTTACTTTCTACTTAACTCTATATTTGTAAGTTTGTTTATAATGAGTAAGTCAGAGTAAATAAGTGGGCTATATTACTTAACTTTACCATTCTGGGACACTATATGTTACACCCAAAACTTAAAGCAAGAGGGTTTATTTGGTTCATGCTTTCAGGAGATTCAGTCCATGGTAAGCTGACTTCAAGGCAGGAACACCTCAGCAGAACACAACCACTTAGTTCATAGCAACAGGAAAGCAGAGCAGGGCAATGGTACCAGTGAGGAGAGGGCCAGAGACGATGTACAGTACTCAAGGTCATGCTTCCACGATCCACCCAGACACACTCAGAAGTGTGCTTCACTAATCCCCTAGTTGACTCCCAAGCCAATCAACTTGACAATTAAGCTTAAACATTACAAGGGCCAATTAGTAAACTACACAAAATGTGAAAAAATTAAGTGTCTGAATTAAAAGGTAACAGTTGAAATAAAACATGCTAAAAATATTTTCTCACTAGCTCACCAAAAGTGTTATAGGCTTAAGCTATG
>RJWM01032761.1:0-21203 GCA_004363535.1 Dasyprocta punctata | reverse complement strand
AGGAGGAGGAGGAGGAGGAGGAGGAGGAGGAGGGTAATCACACTGAAGCACAACCGGGAACCAAAAGCTATTGCTCTGATCGGACCGAGCAAATGAAAACCATGAGCTCTCTGAAATCAAGTGGCTTAAAGATTAAGAACTGCGTTTTTGGAGTCAGATAGTCTTAAAGAGATTCCTAATCATCTTTCGTACTACACATGATCCTGGGCCTCTCCGAGCCTCAATGTACTCATCTGTAAATTAAAATACCTACCCCGGAGGACTGTCATCAACGCTAAATGAAGTACTGCGGGCCAAGTCCCCAGCCGTCCTGCAGGCCTCGCGCCGCCCTCGCCCTGTTAGCGGCTGCCCCTGTGGGAAGCGCGCAGGACGCAACGGCCCAGCGTTATCCGTGGGCCTTAAATGGAGACAAGAGGCGTCGGAGGTATTTTATAACCTAATCCTATTTAGGAATTTTGAGTGCTCACTGTTTTTCTCCACATGCGTGTAAATCTCAGCACCCCGTACCTTCCTGATGCCCAAGAGGTGTCGGAAGTGTGTAACACTACAGCCCCTCCCCAAAAGAGCCCTCCACGGTCCCCAGAACCTAGGGCGGACGTGGACACCGGCCCTTCCTTAGCGCTTGCAGAGAAAGGAGAAACCTCAGAAAATCTTTCCTCCCACAGGATTTCCCCGCATTAAACAGCCCCTTCCCGCAGCCCCAATCGCACACCCACGCATGGCGAGCGCCTGAGACTCTGCAGGAGCCCGCAGCCCCGCGCCAGGCGCTCCTCTGCGCGGATCCGCGGGGCAAGGGGCAGGACCACCAGGGCCCGCGCACCGCCCCACGGGATCCTACAGCCAGGACTTGTATGGATGTGTTTCTTTGGAAAACAGAAAGGTAGGAATCAAAGTTAATTCTAAATGCTTAAAAAAGCACGGCGAAATTGCCTGAATCCTATCGACGCTGCCGGCGGGTAGTGCGAGTGACCCGGCCTGAAGTGACTCTCAGCGGACACCCACGCAGCCCAAAGCCGAAAGGAAGGCAAAGCACTGCACTGTGGACCCTGCCTGCCTGGCAAGTGAACGGGACTGCTCGACGCGAAGGGCGCGGTCAGGCCAAACACGCTAGGATTCTAAAATTATTTCTTCTCCTATGTCGATGTGTGTGTGCATCGGCAGGCACACACGTATATACAGATATATATTTAATATTAATTTCATTTGGTTCCCAACATACGACACAGTGGAGGGTCACGAATTCAACAGTAAAATTCTCCTTCCTTGGCGTTGAGGTTGTTTACAAACAGAGAAATTTCCGACCAAATGGAAGAACTTTTTCAAAAGTAAAACTACGGAGGAGGACGATCCGAGCATCCCGCGCACGCTGCCACCCTGAAACGGGAAGCTGTCGCCGCTCGGGGCTGGCCTGAACGCGCCCCGCCGAGCCGCGCGCCGCCGCCTCCCGGCCCGCGCAGCCACAGCGCGGCCTCCGCTCCGTGTGCGCCTGGAGACGGGCTGGGGCGCCGCGCCGCGCTCCCTTCCCCTCCGCGTGCGGAAGCGGGACGCCAGGCTCCCAGGGCGCGAGCCTGCCCCCGGAGCCCGGGTGGGAGAGCGCGGGCGGGCAAGGAGCCCGAGCCGCCCGCAGAGGCCGAGAGCGCGGCCGCCAGCCAGGCCGCACCGGCGCAGGCGAGGTCTGCAGGCGCGGCCGCCTCCCTCCCGCACCGCGGCGCCCGCTCCGCCTCGCTCCGGCCCGCGCGGGCGAGCGCTGGAGGATAGATGCGGGAACGAGCTTAATGTTTGTATTAATCCACAGAAATCCAAAATAAAGTAAAGCTTTGGAAAGTGGAGGCTAATTCCCCAGGCAAAACACTGCGCTGTCGTTTTCAGTGTTGGGCACCGAAAGTCCGACCTCGCCGAGGCGCTGAGCCTTTGCTACCGCGGCTGTGACTGGGGCAGGACGAGGGTGGAGGGAGGAAGGGAGGACGGAACCTGCAAACACACAGGGAAGTTAGCTGGTCTCTTAGAAGCCGAATGACACAGAAGTTTTGCGTTACATTTTGTGCATATTCCCAGCAAACCTCCCATAATCCTGAATTCCCGGCAAACAAAACACTTGCGCAAGTTCCGAGAATAAACAATGCTATGCTCAGGCGGGAAACTGATTTTGTTACTAAGCATGTGCCAGGCTGCAAAAGCTTAGCGTGCCTAGGGCGGAGGACTGCCAAAGCGCGAGGAAAAAGAGACAAAAGCTGGGGCCAGGTGGCGATTTCTCTCTCCTGATGAGGGAGAAGGACCTGCCCCCTCACTGCAGGGGTGTATATTTATACATTTTAACAACTTCATGTCACATGTCACCCTGTTGTCCTAGTAACCCAGTGTTTGGATTGTCTTGGGGCTCGGTGCTCCCTGGGCTGCAGCAGCTTCTTCAGGTGGCTGCCCCGGTGGGCGCTCTTTGTTCTTGGGCGGGCCAGGCCCCAGCCTCCCAGCTGTGGGCAATTTCCAGCTTCAACCCCAGCATTAGTGAACTCAAACCAGGGTCTTCTGCAGACCTGACTTGAATGCAAGTGAAATTGGAACTCTGCATGTAAGTACTCAGGTGAGAATGTTAAAGAAAAAATGTCACTGTCATGTTCCACATGGATCGGGGTCTTCTTTTCATTCCTGATTATCCACGTGTCCATTTTCTGGAATGTGCTTGGTATGTGGGTGGGGGCGTATGCATAATTATCTCCTGAGGAAGTCAGCTATGAGGCCAGCATTCTCACGCTGTGCAGCTTGGGAACGGACTCTGAAAGGTTCTGAAATACAAACAACCCTTGAGACGCAGGGTTAGCCACGGAAAAGTCTCGTCCCCGCCCCACGAGCAGGGTGAGGTCACCCAACAGCCCGAAGTGTTTCAGAGCACTGCACCCTTTCTTCCTGAACCGTAGCCCTCTAGCTCTCCACTGAGACCCTTCTAGAGCAGAGGCCCACTGCACCGGCAGGCCGTGGTTCAGGCAGTGTCACACAGCCGTGTGAGACACGTCAGCTAACCCTCTTTACTGGCCAGAGGCAGCACATGTGGGCTGGTAATGAAGGCAACCTGGGCTGGGGAACGGGCCAAAGCCAAGCCAGCGGCCCACCTCTCTATGTAGATGGAACCAGCATCTATGTAACCCCTGTTCTGGAAATGGCCTCTCCAATGGGTTTTTGGTTTTGTTTTGTTTTGTTTTGTTGCAAAGGCTAAAGGGCTTCTAAATCTCTACCCCAAATAAGACTTGACATTGTCTGCAGATATCGCCTCATACCCCATTGTGGAGTCAACGTTTGACTAAATTAAGAGATAGAGCTACTCTTTTTTGTGTGTGATTTGGATTTAGGCAATGAGAAGACTTAGCTAGAACCTGACCCCTCCCTCAAAAATAATTTTGGTTTCAACAAACTCTTTATTCATTTCTCCTAAGACTTTTTTGTTCAGAAATATGGCCTTCTGTGGCATAGAGAAAGTTAGTTTTTTTAGAAGCCAAAAGCAGATTGCCTGATTTGGAGCTGCGAGGGAAGCGTCTCTGCCTCAAGCCAAGCCCCTCCCTACTGCAGCACCCTGAACCCCAGGACCCAAGGCCCGATCTCAGGAACCTGTCGCCAGCAGGCGGCCTCTGCGGGGCCCTCACTGTCCTTCCCAGAAGTCCTGCTGTCTGCGTGAGGTGTTTTCCTCCTTGACGCTGGCTGTGTTTTAACAGCTTGCAGGAATCTGGTCCTGTAACCTGCACTATCTCAAGTTCATTACTATGCTAGAAGTACAGTCCATTCATTCGCCTATCCAGTCATTGCCTCTGCCAATATGCAAAAAGTGGAAACTAGTAAAAGTTTCCCAGTACCTCCCATCAGTTCTGTTAATCTATGCTTTCAAAAAAAAATCAGTAAAAATAAAAGCCAGCTATGGTGACACGGACTGCAATCTTAGCACTGTTGGGGGCTGAGGCAAGAGGATGATAGGTTCAAGGCCAGCCTGAACAACTTAACAACTTAGCAAGGCCCTATAATCAAAATTTAAAAAAATAAATGAAGAGATGTAGCTCAGTGCAAAGTTCCTATACTGATAATAAATAATAATAAACTTTCATTTAAGCAATCCAGATGTTACCTCTGAAGGTAGTTACAAAGCAGAAATTAATCAAACCATGTAAATCAAATGCAAAGATTACAATAAAATGCAAAATTGATAGTGTTCTATTTGGAAGAAAAACATCGCTTTTGAACATTACAGTCATGCGGTGGGACGTTTTTTATTTAGTTAATAAGAGTCCAGTTATATTTGAAGTGTATATTAATTATCCTGAAAGCATTAATCAATTTGGTGAGGACACCTCAATAATAATGAAGTCTCTTTATTGCTTCCATAGTAAGCTTGTGTCGCTATGATCACAATCGGCTTATTGATACAAATACCTCGTCCCTCAGTTAATCCAAATAGAACATTTCTTTGGTACTTTCAGCTGACAGGATGGTAAATAATTTTTAGACTAAGAGTTGAAGTGGATTGATTAGAAGCAATTTTTCCTGTTTTGCACAATAAAAAGATGAACTGCGTGGTTCGCCAAGCCAATTTACAGAGCAACCACTCCTCTCTAATTGCTGCCAGACTAATGTAGTAGAAGCCGAATCCTAGGAAGTAGAGAAATCCATTTACCCAGCCATGACATTTAAGTAGCAAACGCAAGTAGTGGATTTTTCCATTACCCTTCATTTCAGCCTCGCTACATTCCACCTGTGACCCTTATGCGACAAGGGCAATGCACTCTCATACAATGTGGGGACTATAATAAAGGTCTACTCCAACATGTTTGAGAGCAGGATAAAAACGTTTTTTTAGAAAAGCATAATTAAGTCCATAACCAATTTCACTAATTCCTGATAATGTATCGGAAGACCAAATTATTTCATAAATGCTCTCATAAATGCACTTCTTACTGGAGGAGGGAGGTAGTGTATTTCCTCTATCACGAACACCATGCTGTTTGTCACCAGTAGTCTCAGCCCGGAACAGTACTCTGTTTGCATCAGACTTTCAATCAACAAAAAGTAGACAAGTTCTCCAAAAACATCATAAGCTCCATTGTGGTATATTTTACCAGAAAAGAGAGGGGAAAAACATCTTCAAACAGAATCCATCATACACATCAAAGAAGAAAAACTTTTGTACCTTTATTGTTTACGAATCTCCTAAGATATTGGAGTCTCAGCCAGAGGGTCCCCAGGCAAGTCCTCATCAGATTCCCAGAGATGTCTCTTCTTGGGGCAGGGGACAGCGCTGCAGTGGAGGAGAGGACCCACGCAGGTTTGTTAAATGAAGGACGGATGTCCACGGCGTCCTAGGACTTGGGACACGGGGAGACCAAAGCAATGTTTTTGAATGAAGTAAAGTAGGTTTTGTTTTCAATACCAAAACTGTTCAGAGAATTTAGAATGTTAACTTGGGATTGAAATGTCTTCAATAATTCATCCACACCACGTTTGAAGCTGAAGCATTCGCTGAACTCAGAAACCGATTGTTCAAAAGGTCCCGGCCACTGCGTCTTCAGCCTCAGACCACACTGTGCAGAACCACGAGGACCAGCGGACGGTCCTTAGAGAGTGCGTTATTTGACCTCAGTGTTTTCTCTCTTTATGTTTGCTGTTTGCTTACATCACTTTGACAGAAGATTTAACTGTTAGAGTTCTTCCTGGTGAATATTTAATAGGCTAAATATTAAAACCATCGAGTTCATGGTTAGGGAGAAAAATGTGGATCTTCCTTCTCAGTGACAGCACTCTGCCCAAACAATACACTCAACAATATCCTTGATGGTTTAACAAGTGTATTTAAAAAGCAATTAGGGGCTGGGGACACAGCTCAGCAGCACAGCAGCTGCCGGGCAAGCACAAGGTCATGAGTTCAATTCTCAGTACCAAAAAAACATTTTTTTTTTAAAAAGCAATTAGGTGTGCCAGTCTTAGACTGAAAACAATTTGAAATAGCATAACTCAACTGAAGCATTAAGCCCCTTCTTGACAAAGCAAATTGAACTAACATGAATTCAATATTGTGTATTGTTTTTGTAAACTAATTTCTACATGGAGGGCAGTGTATGCCTAGGAAGAGTCATGTGAGTTCATCCCCCGCCCCATTGAAAAACAAAACTCTTCATAATTGACTCTGACAGTATTAACTACCAAAAACTTCACCAGTTCAGAAAATGTGTACATATATACCATGAAATACTATTCAATCATAAAAAAGAATGAAACAGCACTCAGGAGGCTGAGGCAGGAGGATTGTTTGCAAGTTCGAGACCAGCCTGTGCTACAAAGTGAGCCCAAAGCCAGCCTGAGCTACATAGTGAGACCTTGTCTCAAAAAGACAAAAAAAAAAAAAAAAGAATTCAGCCTTGTCATTTGCAAAACCATGGACAGAATTGGAGATCATTGGGTTAAATGAAATAAGTCAAGCACAGAAAGACAAGTACCACCCGTTTTCCACCATCTAAGGAATCTAAAAGTTTGATCTCACAGGGGGTGAGGGTGGGATGGCGGAAACCAGGGGAGCAGGAGTGAGGGAGAAATAGGAAGACTTTGCCTGATGGGAATCCTAAGTCACCGTCCAAGAGGAACAAGTGGTTTCGTGTGCCATTGCAGGGGCAGCCATAGATTACAAACATGGCCTCTCATTTCAAAAATCCAGAAGAAATGATTTTGAAAGTTTCGTTAAAAAATGATAAAAGTTGAAAGAAAAAGATGCCTTCAACCTGTAATGCCCTGTGTACACATGTAACAAAATACCATGCATACCCATTAACGTGTAAGTTTTGTTTCTATGTATGTTACTAGCAAACTTCATTTAAGGTGTGAAAAAATTTTCACTATAGAAAACACTCATGTTAACCACTATGAACTAAAACCTAAGACTCGTTGAACTTCCCCTCAGACTATATTGAAACACAGCGGAGGAGAAGGGGTGGCCACAGGGCGGATAAACAGGGGTCGGTAATGAGCTCGTGCTGGAGAGCCCCCTCCGAGCTGGCACACGTACACTGAGACTGTGCGGGGACCCGGCCAGGGGCAGGCACCACGGAGTCTGCAGTCACAGCTAAGCCTGGGACGCCGGGCAGGGAGGAGACAGCTGCCGCCTGCCGCGGAGCAGGATGGCGCTCAAGGACCTGCGCGGGCCATCTCCTGTCTCGCGGCCAATCGAAGATTTGCGAGGGGTCATTTTGGGAGGCAGCCTGCACCAGCGGAGGACGCGGAGCAAGGAGCTGAGGTAATCAGACGGCTGCAGGGAACACCTCCGGGCAGGCCCCTAACCTGTTACTCATCCAGAGCACCATGTGTGCTTCGGTCGGGGGGTTTAAAAGCGGTTTTTGCTAATGCCCGTGACACTCCACGTGGGCCTTCAAATGCACGCTAGGCAGCGAAGAGCAGAACGGGGCCTGACCTTCCTCGCCTTCACACCTGGCGTGCAGGTGTGTCACTCAGTCAGGGAAAGATGACAAACGAGATTTATTAGTCCTAACTTTATCCAGCCTTTCTCATCCCCCTTCAGGACAGAGGACACCAAGCAACCCGAGGATCAAACACATGCGTGCTTAGCATCGAATCTGACCCAGACAGGCCATCCATGAGCGCTCAGCCACTGGGGTTACTATCCGACAGCAAATGCTACACTGGACGGAGAACTCAAATCTTAACGTTAGGTGTCCAAAGGCACAAGGCCTCCAGTTTGGAGTGACAATTGTTGTTCCTCAAAATCTTTTTTGGACTATGGCCAGGTAGGAAAAAATTAGTGACTAAAGGTTGAGTCTCTACTGTCTCAAAAGTTTTCTTTCCTTTTGGCTTCTTCCCATATTCAGCTATTTCTGGATCGCCTCTCCCTGGAAGCAGTTTGTTATATACTCCAAGAAATATTTATTTTCATACATGTCTAAATCAAGGATAATTGATAAAATAAGCTTCTGAGACAAAATCATAATGTACATTCCAACGCCAAACATTTTCAAGTTATTCAGTGGTCTAGGTCTCTTTTATGGACGACTGAGAAATAAGTGCACGGGATAGCAGTGCCCGCATGCGGGGATTGATATGTTTGTCTTGCCCCTTCAAATATGGCCAACGCCTATCCCTTGAAGAAAAAGTCACAGCATATAAAGTACCCATAAGTCATTCCCACTGATGAATTATTAAATCTGTACGTGCTGATTCTACTAACATGCAGTTGTTTGGATTTTCTTTCCAGACAGTATGATATGTAACTTAGACCTTAAAGGAAATGTAAATTTTGCATGGGAAAACAAAAACAGAGGACAAGATCAAATGCATAGAGGAGAGGAGCAGTAGCAGAAGAAGGAGGCAGTGAAGTCTGGATGGCACTTAGGACTGATGCTGGCTCTAATCCTCAGTACCCCAGCTGGGGAAGCACCGAGCTGTTCACCCTGCATCCTTTTGTATTAACTGTTCCTGGCTCCTGGAGAATGAACAGTGACATCCAGGGACAGTACATTCAACACAAATAAGTACCCTCGGGGCCAGATCCCAGAAGGGTTATTGCTTAAATGGCCCTGACAACCCGGTTCAGGGACGATTCTTAATTGCAGAACCTGTATCATTGATCCTGAGTGCGTCCCCATCTCGGACTTTGACTTGCATCCTTGTGTTCCAGTGCCGGGGGGGAAGACAGCTTGCTGCAGCGGTGGGAGGGGGACGGGTAGGAAAGTAGGAAGAAGGTAATTTAGTCACTCTTTAAGTCAGGAACAAAGCTCCAGCTATGTTCTTTCCACTGCGCATTATTTTATTGGGTTTGAAAAAATAGCTGTATTTCACAGTCAGTGCCGGGGAAAAGTATTGTGCTCTCTCAGCAGTGTTACGGGCGAGTAAAGAGGACGTCTATTTTTAAATGCTCAGCCACATAAATTAGTTTGAGCCCCAGACATTAATTTTGAAGGAAAATTAGATTGGATCTAAATAATTGAAGACAAGTGGAGAAACATTTTAATAAAACTTCATAATTTGACTCCCGGTTCCTTGGGCCATTAGTGCTCGCTCTCGTCAGCTGCATGGGGCCCAGGCGGCTGGTGAGTATCGGTTAATAACCTGACCACTCGTGGGGCCTTTTTATCCAGCCGAAAGCTGATTGTACTATTAGAGCTACTTTCATCCATCTTCCCCAATCTGAACTACTCTTTCATGCTGTATGTCATTTTCCACATTTTTATGCAAAAGGGATGCCAAAAATGATAATACACACATTTGTGTGGGTGGCTGCACCTCACAGAAAACTTCCGTAGTTATTATTGAATCTGCTTTGTATACCTTCAGCTGAAAAGTAAATCTTCCATTGTAAGTCACTAGACATTAGTAGCTAAATTTATGTAAATTCTCTTGGTGTAGTTTGTAATCAATAAGACTTTTGATAAGGATGCTTTTTTTCTAAGATGATGATGAAGCTGGGGTTTTTCATGTGCCATCAGCAAGGTCCTGGTCCATTCTGTTCACAATATAAATTTAAAAGACAGTGACTCCGCAGCCACAAGGAAAAGAAAGGTTAACATTAACGAATGCCAAGGCAACCGAGACTGTTCAATACTCGCAATTCTACATTTTACGTATGGTACTAGAGTTAATTATTTTAGTGAGGAAGGGATCCATGAGAGGGTCACTTGTTTTGTACCAGGGATCAAACTCACGACCTCACACTTACAGGCAAGCACTTGAGCCACTGAGCTAAATCCCCAGGCCAAAAATGGTATTTTATCAATTATATCAAAAATGTAAATCTTAAAATTATAAATACACTAGTTAAATTAGCCACTGTAAGACAAATCCAATAATCTCAGTGATTTAAAACTCATGAAATCAAGATAAATGTTTCTGCCTGAGGACGTCTTCTCCAAGGGGCGGTTCAGAGCCAGGGAACTTCCGTCTTGTGGCTCCACCGTCTTCAAAATGTGACTCCATTTCTCCCTGAGGAGTTTTTCTGTTAAGGGCAAAAAGGGGTCAAAGGTCCCCCAAACGAGGTCCAGACTGCGGAAATTAGCCCCTGCCCACATTCCATTGGCCTGAACTCAGTAAACAGCTCGGCCAGACCCAACTGCAAGGAAAGTCGAGCTTCGAAGCCTGACTGGGTGCTCAGGAGAAATGAGAAGAGTTTGCTAACCCGAGCCTATCTGTGCCCACAGGAAGACACTGGAAGGGTACATTTGCAAGTTTGTGCTAAGGAAGGTTTTTCTTAAGCCAAAATTGAAAAAAATCAAAGTTTTTCAGACTTGTTTCATAAAATTTTTAAAAATTAACCACAAAAGGCACTATAAACAAAGTTTAAAGGATAAATGAGAACTAGGAAACACTTATAACATATAAATCAAAAGATTGCTATTCCAAAAAATAATATTCTAGAGCACAAAAGATATAACTGGTCAAGACATGTATAAAAAATGCTCAATGTTACCAGGAATCAGCCAACTATACATTGAAACAACAAATACAGCAGATAGCAGTTTTTCACTCATCTGCTATATATGTATATATTTATTTATATACTATATATTTTTATTTTTATATTTATAAATAATATATTTATATTTATATAATATATATTAAAAGGTTCAAACTTAATAGCTTATTTCTAGCTCATAAAACAGACATAGAGAGACAGAGGGAAAGAAAAAGTTTTGTTTTGTTTCGTTTTGTTTTGTTCTGTTCTGTTTTTGCAGTATTAGAGAACAAACCAACCGAGGGCCTCTGCACTGAGCTACCTCCTCAGTCCTTTATTTATTTTTTATTTTGAGGCAGGTTCTCACTAAGTCGTCAAGTTGCCCAAGCTAGGCTCCAACTTGCAATTCTCCTGCCTCAGCCTCT
Source organism: Dasyprocta punctata (assembly GCA_004363535.1). Classification (NCBI taxonomy): domain Eukaryota; kingdom Metazoa; phylum Chordata; class Mammalia; order Rodentia; family Dasyproctidae; genus Dasyprocta; species Dasyprocta punctata. Next base: position 10,355 of record RJWM01032761.1, on the reverse strand, counting down.
GAGAGTGCTGATCGCACAGGTGTGTATCATCACATCGTCTTAAATACTGTTAAAGGTTTAAATTATCCAACAATGCTACAGATGTTTCCACACATGTCCAAAGCGGAAGGAAGAATTTTGATGCTGTACCACTTATAACAAAAAACTGGAAGCAATACAAAGAAAAGAATGGTTAAATAAACTCTAAAACATCAGCAAAATAGAATATCAGACAGCAATTTTTTAGGTACATATAGATTCATAACCTGGAAAGTTCTATAAATGTACACTTAAGTGAAAAGAGTAAATTATAAAAGAATATGCACATTATGATTTCAATCCCATATGTGATTTCTACACGCACATTTAACTGCAAATGTGTGCACAATTAAATATGTCAAAGAATACACACCAACCTGATAGGCACAGTGATTTTTCCCACAAGAAAGTGAAGTGACTGCATGCGGGGAAAGCTTTTTAAATGGGGATATTTTTCTTATATAATCTGTACCCTTTGATTTTTATAGGAATATATTACATGTAAAATTATGTGTTGAAATGTTTTGCAAAGTGCAAGGTAACATAAACTGTACACGAATTTTTCAAAAGACAAAAAGCAAACTGGAAAAATATTTGTTACATAAACACTAAAAACGGGAATAATACTTTTCATATGAAAAAATTATCAATATATCAATTAAAAAAATAAATAAATCCGGAACCTGGCAACTGTTCCGGCAGGAGTAATCCAGGTGACCGGCCCCTCCCCCTACATGGAGGGAAGGGCGACAGGGAGACGCCTGCCACACAGTGGGACCCCGACGCGGGCGCGCGATGGACAGGTGAGAGCAGCTGGGTGGAAACGTCCCGAGCAACCTTTTTTTTTTTTTTTTTTTTTTGCGGCGCCAGGGATTGAACTCACAACCTCGCACCTGACAGACAGGCGCTTAAGTCACTGAGCCAAACTCCTGGCCCTGGTTTTTTGAGGCAGGGTGGCACTGTGTAGCTCAGGCCGGCCTTGCGCTTGCATTGTAGCCCAAGCTGGCCTCGAACTCACAACGCTCCTCCTACCTCAGCCTCCCGAGTGCTGGGATTATAGGCCTGCGCCACCACACCCGACTCGTCCGGAGCAACCTTAACAGCGGGCGTCAACCAGCGCTGTGCTCGGAGATGAAGCAACACGGACTGGAAGCGGGTGGTTGGGGCCGCGCTTTTTTTTTTTTTTTCTTTTTCTTTTTCTTTCTTTTTTATTTTTATCGTTCTTTTTCTTTTCCTTTTTTCTTATTATGTTTTTTTCTAAGTGCCTGGGGAGATTTCCAGATACAGAAAACTAATTCCATCCTCCAAAACCAGAGACAAGTTCAGATAATCCCTCGCTGAACCTTCAGGGTTTTTTGTGCCCTCTTCTCTAGGTTCCTGAAGCTTGCGTGGTTATCTCTATCCTCTAGCCTCGCTTCTACTTCCTTTGCAGTTATTTTCGTTTTATTCTTCAATCTCCCCACCACAAGGTAAAACCACCGACCAATGGAAAACACTTTGCATATGATCTCCTAATTTATAATTGGTTCTGTTATATAACTAAATTTTGCTTCTATGGCTTAAGGTAAAAAATTAATAGTTATCACAGTTTGTGGCTTTCTTTTAATTTTTTTATTTTAAAGAGAAAAAATATAAAAGCAAAGATAATTTCATAACAAGATAATTAGAAATTAACAAGTTAGTAAGTTGCATATTGTTACCTTCAAAGTAGTTGCTCAGATTACAAGTTATAGGCATGCAAAATTGATCAATGAAAGCACAAACTACCTTTCAATGAACTAAAAGAAATTATTAGTATAATTATCTTAGCTGTTTTATATATATATATACTTATCTTAGCTATTATATGTATATATACTCTTGCTTCCTTCTTTTCTCCTTTCCCCCATCCCAGTTGTTCTTCTCTTTTGAGCAGTTTCTTTCCTTTTCATAATATTTATCATAGATTTTGGATCTTATTTACTCTCTGATTTTCTTACACTAAGAAGACAATACAATGTTTACACATGCGAGTCTGATTTATTTTACTTATAAGTGTGGTCTCCAGTAGCATTCCTTTACCTATAAAAGCCTTGAGTTTATCCTTCTTTATTCCATTGTTTAAAAAAAAAAGTATGTTTTTTATGCATTCCTGTTAATGAGCATTTGGGTTGTTTCCAAGATTTAGCTATTACAAATTGTGCTGCTATAAATATGGGTACACATATATCACTGTGGTACGATGCTTTTAATTCTTCTGGGAAGATACCCAGAAGGGGAATAGCTGGGTCGAATGGGACCTCTAATTCTAGTTTTTTAAGGAATCTACACACTGATATCCACAGTGGTTGCACCAGCCTACACTCCCACCAACAGTGGAGAAGAGTTCCTTTTGCCCCACAACCCTGCCCACATTTGTTATTGATTGATTTCTAGATGATAGCCATTCTTCCTGGAGTGAGATGGAGTCTCAGTGTTGTTTTAATTTGCATCTCTTGAATGACCAATGATGTTGAACATTTTTTCATGTATTTATTTTCCCTTTGTATTTCTTCATCTCTGAAGTGTGTATTCACCTCAGATGCCCCTTTTTGGATTGAGTCGTTGAATTTGGGGGGCTTGATTTTTTTCAATTCTTTATATGTTCTAGATAGAAGTCCTTTGTCTGAGGGACAATTGGCTAAATTTTTTCCCACTCTATGGATGCTGCAACCTGTGCGGCTCTTGAGGTTCCCAGGGTGAGGACCATGAAGGGCGGTGAGAAGGTGAAGAAATAAACACAAGACACAGAAAACTGAAATCAGGTGGAAGCCTCTCTCCTGATGAGAGGAAAGGAACTGCTCAACCACTGCAGGGGCATTTATTTATACATTTAGCAACTTAATGTCACATGACACCCTGTTGGCCTAGTAACCCACTGTCTGGGTTGTCCTGGGGCTAGGTGTTTTTTGGGCTGACGCAGTTTTTTAATGTGGCTTGGCCCAGGCACTCTTTGTTTTGAGGACAGCCATGTCCCAACCTTGCACATGTGGTCAATTTCCAGCTTCAATGGCTCCCAACATGTGGACTGTCTTTTCACTCTGTTGATGATTTCTTTTTTTTTATTTTTAAGATAGTAAAATCCAATAAAACATAACAGAACAAAGTCAATCAAAACAAAGCAGTAGAACTGGTACAGAACTTCAAAGAAAGATATTATGAAGACAATAGCTATAATAGTATATCTTGTTGTTTTCAGAATAGCTGACCATTCCAACAGGTATAGTAAAATTAAACCGAAAACAAAACATAATAAAACCAATAAAAACAGAATATAAAATAAAGCAAAAAAATTAATCAGAATAAAGCAAAGCAATGAGAACAATATTGGGCCTCGAAGACAAGACAGAAGAGAATCCCCCATATTTGCTACATTGCCTACTGTCATCTTCCAAAGAGATGCTCAGGCTGCCTGCCCCAGGGCTGCAAAATCAATGAAACACTACTAGAATTTAGTTGCTTTATGTACCTTAGTTGCGACCAATTTAGCCAGACCTCCGAACCAGCAGGTTGCTTACTGCGGGGAGGAGGGGAGGTTGGCCTTGATTCTTAGCCCACGCGCCGGTAGGTGTACGGGAGGCGCATGTTTCTCTTCCTGGAGTCCCCACTGGTCACACAGTCCCCCAGAAGGCAGACTAGTTGAAAAAGATGGGCGTCTAGAGAGCCCGCCCCACTGGGTCCGAGTGGCTCCAACCAGAAGACAAGTAGTCTGCCTTCCAGGGGACTGCCTGACCAGCGCAGACTCCAGGAAGAGAAAGAGATGGGCCTTTTGAGAACACGCCCCACTGGGCCAGAGTGGCTCCAACAAGAAGACAACTAGTCTGTTTGTGATTTCTTTTGATGTGCAAAAACCTTTTAATAAGATGAGATCCCAGTTGTTGTTTCTTTGAAGTACTTCCCGTGCAGTTTTGTTTTTGTTTGTGAACTCTCTGCCTACTTCTATGTTTTTGAGATTTCTACCTACTTTCACTTCCAGTAGATTCAGTATTTCTGTTTTAATATTTAGATCTTTGATCTATTTTGACTTTAGTTTAGTGCATGGTGATAGACATGGGTTTAGTTTTACTCTGCAGCATGTGGAAAGCCAGTTTTTCCAGCACCAAAACCTCTTTCTTCCAGTGAATATGTTTGGCCCCTTCGTCAAAGATAAGGTAGCTGAGTGTGTTTGTAGTTGTGTCTGCATCTTCTAATCTGTTCCTTTTATCCTTAGACCTGTTTTCTTGCCAATACCATGCTGATTTTGTCACAGTAGCTCTGTGGTATAATTTCAAGGCAGAGATTGTGATGTCACCTGCCTTGTTTTGTTGCCCAAGATTACCTTTGCTATTCTAGGTCTCTTCTGTTTCCAAAGGAGTTTTAGGAAAGTTTTTTCTACATCTGTGAGGTATGCTAATGGCATTCTGATTAGTATTGCATTAACTCTGTGTAACAGTTTTGGCAGTATGGCCATTCTCACTTTGTTCATTCTTCCTGTTAGCAAGAGATATCTTCCCATTTTCTGATATCCTCTTTGATCTCTTTTTTTTAAAGAGTACTGTAATTTTCAATGTATAGATCTTTTACTTCTTTTGTTAGATTGATTCCTAAGTTGTTAATTTTTTTTTTATTCTATTGTGAATAGTGTGGTTTCCCTAATTTCTCTCTCAATGAGCTTGTTGTTTGTGTTCAGGAATGCTATTGATTTTTAAGTGCTGACTTTGTATCAAGTTACATTACTGAATTTAGTTATTAGTTCTAGAAGTATTTTGGTGGAGTTTTGGGGACCTTCTATTTGAATATCCTGTTATCTGTGAATAGTGATACCTAACTTCTTCCTTTCCTATCATTACTCCTTTTATTTCTCTCTCTAGTCTAATTGCTCTGGCTAATGTTTCCAGAACTATACTGAATAGAAGTGGTGACAGTGCACTTCTTTGTCTTTTCCTGATTTTAGAATGAAAACTTTCAGTTTTTGTCTATTTAGTATGATGTTGGCTGTTGGTTTTTTCATACATGGCATTTATCAGATTGAGGTAAAGACCATCTGTTCCAATTTTCTGTAGGATTTTTATCATGAATGAGTGTTGGACTTTATTAAAAGCTTTTTCTTCATCTATTGAGATGATCGTGTGATTTTTGTCTTTGGTTCTGTTGATATGATGTATTACATTTATTGTTTTGTGTATGTTGAACCATCCCTGCATTTCTGGGATGAATCCCAGTTGATCAATAAAATAGTAGCAAACAGAATGCAGCAAATCATTCGGTTTACTAGTATTTTACTGAGGGTTTTTTTTTTTTTTTTCATCTATGTTCACTATGGAAGTTGGCCTGTATTTCTCTTTTTTAATTGAGTCTTTCTCTGATTTTGGTACCAGGGTAGTACTTCCCAACAGGAATGACTTAGGGAGAATTGTTTTATCTTTCACTTTCATTAAAGAGTTTGAGGAGTATTGGTTTTAAATCTTCTCTAAATTTCTTATAGAATTCAGCTGTGAATCCATCAGGATCTGGGCTTTTCTTTGTTGGTAAGTTTTTAATTATGTTTTCAATTTCATTAACTGATACCGGTTATTCAGAATTTCTATGTCATCTTGATTCAGCTTTTGGAATTCATGCGTTTCTAGGAATTTATCCATTTCTTCTCTGTTTTCTATCTTATGTGAATAAAGATTTTCAAAGTAGGTATTAATGATCTGAATTTCCACAGCATCTGTGGTGATTTCACCCTTTTCATTCCTTATTGTATGAATTTGAGTTTTTTCTGTCCTCTTTTTTTTATCAAGTTGGCTATGGATATATTAATTTTATTTATTCTTTCAAAGAACCTGCTTTTTTATTCATTAATTCTTCCAATTGTTTTCTTAGTGTCAACTGCATTAATTTCTGCTCTGATCTTTGTAATTTCCTCCCTTGTATGGCCTTTGGGTTTGACATGCTGTTCCTTTTCTAGAAGCTTGAGGGGCAGCATTAGGTTGTTCCTTTCTGCTTGTTCTATTTTCCTGATGTGAGAATATAAATTTCCCTGGTAGGGATCTCACCTTATTAAAAAGCTTTACACATAAAAAGAAATCACTGACAGAGTGAAAAGACTACCCACATTGTGGGAAAAAATTACATCAGGCTGCTGAGACAAAGGACTTCTACCTTGAACACGTAAAGATGCCCCCCAAATTCAAAGACCCAGTCCAAAAAGGGGCATCTGAGCTGAATACACACTTCAGAGACGAAGAAATACAAAGGGAAAATAAATACATGAAAAAATGTTCAACATCATTGGTCATTCAAGAGATGCAAATTAAAACAACACTGAGATTCCATCTCACTCCAGGAAGAATGATTATCATCTAGAAATCAATCAATAACAAATGTGGGTAGGGCTGTGGGGCAAAAGGAACTCTTCTCCATTGTTGATGGGAGTGTAGACTGGTGCAACCACTGTGGAAATCAGTATGGAGATTCCTCACAAAGGTAGGTTTAGCGGTCCCATTCGACCCAGCTATTCCCCTCCTGGGTATCTTCCCAGAAGAATTAAAAGCATCATACCACAGCAATATATGTGTACCCATGTTTACAGCAACACAATTTGTAATAGCTAAATCTTGGAAACAACCCAAATGCTCATCAACTGAGGAATGGATTTTTTAAAATGTATTTTTATACAATGGAGTACTACTCAACCATAAAGAAGGATAAACTTGAGACTTTTATAGGTAAATTGATTCAACTTGAGACCATACTCATAAGTAAAATAAATCAGACTCACATGTGTAAACATCATATTGTCACCATGGTGTGAGAAATTGAAAGTAAATAAGGTCTAGAATATACAATAGATATTGTGAAATGGAAAGTAATTGCTTAAAAGGGAAAAAGAACTAGGAAAGGGGAAAGGGGAAAGGAAGAAAGGGAAAAGGGAGAAAAATGCAAGCTAGCTAGACTATTAGTGTCTCTTATTTCATTGAAAAGGAAGGCTCACGCGAATATCTATTGGAGGACTTTTTATGTCCATGTCTTACACTCTGAGTAACTACTTTGAAGATGACAATATGCAATGTATTAACTCTTATTATTCTCCTATTACTGTGATATATGTGCATTTATGGAGAGAAATTCTGTTCTACCTTATTTCCATAAAATAAAAAACTCATCAAATACCTAGAAAAATAAGAAAAAGGAAATCCAACATAAAATTCCATTCGAGATTTCAAAGAAAAGTTTAAGGAAACACTGAGCATGTAGCTTGCTGCTGGAGCATTTGCTGAGGTGTGTCAACACCCAACCCCAAAAAGAAAAGAAGGAAAATGCACAAGGTCGTGAGTTCAATCCCCAGGACCAAAAAAAAGGAAAGAAAAGAAAAAAAGAAATAACAAAAGTAATATTATGTATGACAAACACTCAGCCTTATGGATAATATAAATGGCTTCTCAGACCAAACGGTTCAAGTGTCTAAATGAAGCTTTTAAAGGGATGAGAAGAAGCGAGGAACCCATAGGCGCCAATGTCAAACTGCGGACATCAGAAAAGGTTTAGAAAAATGGTCCTCCAAGAACTCAGGATTTATGAAGAAGGAGGAGAGACGAAGCAGCCAGGAGCTTCTACAAAGGACCTTTTTCAGAGAACTTCCCTATCCTGAGGAAGAAAGAGGAAAGGCAAAACATGTATTCTTGGAGTGCATTTTATGAGGATCATTGCGGTCCTCGGGAGAAAGCAGAGAGGAAAGACGGTGCTTGTGGAGACAGCAGACTTTCTGGGCGGCCCTGAGCATTGATGGAGAGAATGTCATACCATGTCAGAGAGCATGGGGCAAACGGCACGTGTGTTAGCTCTATGCCTGCTACGGTTCATACCTTGTGTCAACTTGAGAAGTCTAGAGGCTTAATTAAGTAACTCAGCAGCTCTACATCCTGAGGTGTAGAATACAAGCAGTTACCTGGTCATTGTTACAATTTGAGAAGGTCAGAAGTTTAACTGAGAGACTCAGCAGGGAGCCAGGGGTCTTACTTGGTAAACATCCTCATCCTGTGCAAAGGAAGGCAAGGATATTTGTGAATGCTACACCCACCCTGGGTGGGGGGTGGTGTCCTGTGTACTATATAAGGGAGGAGAAGAAGCTTGCTCTTGCCCCCTTTTTACTCTGGCTGCTTTTTGTTCAGCTGCTGCCTTGAAGTGTTGCCCCAGTGCCATGCCACCCTGCCTTGGAGCCAGCTGATTGTGGACTGAAACCTCCAAAAACTGTAAGCTAAATAAACCTTTCCTTCCCTAATTTTGGGTGTCAGGTGTTTTGTCTCAGCAACGAGTGAAAAGTAACCAAGACAATGCCTGACTCCTCTACTCTTGTGTTCCTTTCTTACTTCACTCTACACATTCACATACCATTCTCTTGTACAGTATTCATCTTGTAAACTGTCTTTCACGTCTGGAACATTTTTGAGAACAGATAATGACAGGATGACTTGCTCCTCAAATGGTCAAATGAGTGAGCTATTGAATAAACTGAGACTATTTGGAGGAGAGAAAGGTCTTCAAAGTGACCTGGGCTGGGGTGGAAATGTCAGACATCCTGAGAAAGAACAACTCTGAAACATCGCTGCACAATAACCTCTCCCTCACATGCCCAGAGAAGGGGACGGAAGAGAACTACAAGTTCATCTGGTTGCTTAAAGGAGTACCTGGGCTGGGCCAGCAGAACTCATAGCCCTGTGGAAAGTATACAAAAATATATTATTCTAAGGGAGATTCTGTTGAGTATAACAGCGCAAACTTAACAGAATTTTATTTCTTGCTCACAAAACAGTACTGAGCAGACGAACAAGTTGGCAGAACAATCACTCCGGGAGCCCAAGCTGATGGAGGTGCGACCAAGGCTGCCGCTGAAGCCGTCTCATCTCAGCCTGCCAGAAAAAGAGAACACAGACACATGTAGGAGGTCCTCAGGAGCCACGTGTGTCAGTCTGACTAAGACCCAGGTGTGTAACAAAACCACAAGGGGAGCAGGAAAATACAGGTGATCCACCCAAGAACAAAGAGGAGAATGTGGATCGGGGTGAGCCCCTAGCATTTCTTGCAACAATTAGAAGAGCTAAAGTTGGACTTAAATAAGAGATCGCAATGAATTTCAAGCTCCAGACTGTGATTCTCAAGAGGCTGGAAACCTTACCAGACACCTGCTCAAGAGTTATTTTACTATGAATTTCATAGCCAGGAATGGTGGTGGCACACACCTGTAATTCCAACATTCTGGAAGGCTGAAGCAGAAGAATTACAAGCTTGCGTCCTGTCCAGGTGACTTTGCAAGACTCTATCTGAAAATTAAAAATAAAAAGGGGTTTGGGATGTAACTCAGTGGTAGAACACTCAAGTTCAACCCTCTACAAAAAAAAAAAAAAAGCCTAGTAGATTTTAGATGAAAATTCCACTTCCTAAAACTGACTTTCTAGGGCTTTTTCAGAGAACTTCCCTATACTAAGAGAGGAAAGGCAAAGAAAATCTATCCTGGGGGGCATCTTAGGAGGTGACCGCGGTCCTCGGGAGAAAGCGGAGAGGGAAGACCGCTGGTGGAGAGAGGAGACTTCCTGGGATGGCAGTCTCTGCTGAATCACTGATCCATCCTTTGCAGAAGCACATTTTAAAAATATATGATTTCTGTTGTTCATATCTGCCTTGCTCTGGTGAGGCTATCTCCACACCAAGTGGGAGAAATAAAAGAACAGCTGCACCACATCTCTTAGCCATGAACCCTAGTAGGCACCAGCTTTGCCAAAAAGAAAAAATCAATTTTTAGCTTTCAAGAGAGAAATAAAGCCCATTTAAAAGGAAATATTTAGAATGCCTATTTAAATGCAAATTGAGGCACCACATTTACATGTGTCAATTGAAGTCCCTCCAAGAATTTTCCTGAAATATTAGCATTTGCTTATGTGAACTTCTTGTTTTAAAGAAAGAAATTCACAAGTAAAAGTCGTTCTAACTTCCATGATGGTTGCCAAAAAATTAGACCATTATTACCTCTGATAAAACTTGATTTGAGGTAATTTAGGCACAAGTCTATTATCCCAGCTCTTGGAAGGATGAGGCGGGAGGATTACCATGAGTTTGAGACCAGTCTAGGCTACATAGTGACTTCAAAGCCAGCCTGAATTACAAAGCAAGACCCTGTCTCAAAAATAAAATAAAACAAAACAAAAAAAACTTGAAGGACTATTTTTTTAGCATGAAAAGCAAGATGACTCCTTTATCATCAGTTCAAGAAGTATCAAGACTTTCAATCCCATGAGACCAACCATAATTCTCAACCTGCTGCTACCCCTCTAGGGTGAAGAACCAAGGTAAGCAGCGAT
>RJWM01032760.1:0-21195 GCA_004363535.1 Dasyprocta punctata | reverse complement strand
CCCTCCATGCAGTTTTCCTCAGATGATCCATGGTCCTGGCTTCTTCAACCTTTGGAGTCTCCACTGCACCTTTGGCTTCACACTCACAGCTTCACATACTGCCCTCTCAGGGGCACACTGTCCTGCCTTCCAGGCCTTCTTCTGAAATCTAGGTGGAAGCCTTCCTGACCCCACAACTCTTGCATTCTGCATGCACCTAAAACCAGCATCACATGGATGATGCCAAGGTCTGCTACTAGCTGGAGCAGTAGCCAGGCTTTCCTTTCTCTTGGCTGTAGGGGTCGAGTACATGGATTGCTGGGCACTCTGAATCCAATTCTGAGGAACAAATTCTCTAGGCCATCACCATTCTGGAATGTGGTGCTCTGAGGCTTTCTTCTCAAGGCAAAGTCTTTCACTTTTGCAGTTTTGAGGCTGCTTCTTGCAATGTCCTCAGGCCATCTTTTCTATTCTCCTGTTCCTTCTCAGCAATCAAGATCTCTGCTCTATCTTTGCAGTCCACGACTTCACTGGAGCTTCCTTTCTAGCCCAACTCACAATGTTTTAAATCATTCTGCTGGCCTCTTTGCTCTTGATTGTTCACATAAATCTGGCAAAAAGCCCACAACTGTATCCATGCCACTACCTCAACATTAGACTGCCTTGGAATTTCTTCTGCCAGATTAATTCGTGTGCCACCCTTAATATTAGTCTCAGGCAAAGTTTCTGGACACAACCAAAATGTGGGCAAACTTCCTTCCAATGTATAATACTCATTGTCTGGAGTCCAAAAAGCAATACAGTCTTCTCTCCCAGCAGAAACCTCCAGAGCCTGGTCTTTACCTGCAGGATTTCTATCAGCCTTCTGGTCTTCTGAACTCTGACCAGAATTTCCCATCAAGCACAGGCTAAGGCATTTGAGCTCTGTTTTTTCAGCTGGCATCTCCAAACCTTTCCAAACTCTTCCCCTTTCCACAAGCCAGTTCCAAAGGCTCCTGAACCACATGGTCAGGTATAGTCACAGCAATGACTCCATTTCTCTGGTACCAATTTTTTTTTCTTTTTTTGTACCAAGAATCAAACTCAGGACCTTGTGCTTGCCAGACAGGTGCTTATACCACTGAGCTTTATACCCAGCCCTAAATTTTTGTAGTAGTCAGGGTTCACAAGGGAAAAGTAATACAGGACACTTAATTCATAGGATTATTTTATAATAGTCACCCAAAGATTCAAATGCAGAAGAGTCTAAGAGATCTGTCCATGCACTAGAGACCCAAATAATCCAGTTGAGGGCCTGGATCCCATTGCAATGTCCTGCACCAGTCCAGCTGAAGACCTAGAGCCTATGCCAATGCCTTCCTTGAGTGCAGTTGGAGGTCTAGAGCCCCTAACAATGTCTTACGTAAGTCTGTATTAAGGATTTACACTGGGAATGCCCAAAGGTCAGTGGTGGAAGCTAGAAAGTCTGCACCAGTGGGATGAAGGATCTATGCCAGCAGGCTGAGGGATCTGCACTGGACCAGGAAGTGATGCTCAAGATAAGCACCAGAGATCCTCCCAAAAGAACAGTAGTCATCCTCACAAACAGCAGGCTCCGAGCTCCCCTGATGATAATAACAGCCTAGTTCACATCAGAAAGCCAGCACAACAAGCTTCTCCAGGAGAATCAATAGTACACCATCTTCCCCACCAGTTCAGCTTTTATGCTGTTGGCAATAATCCTCAGGTGGGTCTTCCATACCCAGCACCACCCTGATTCAGTTTGGCTGAGTGTTACAAGTGGACCATTAATCCACCACACAGGCCTTGACTTTTCAAAGCTACCTTACAGAGTGGTTTCAAGAAAACACAACTACTCCTGTTCTAAAGATCAGCTCACTGAGGCAAGCAAAACCAGTTTTGCTACGCAGTTCAGGTTGGCCTTGAACTCACTGTGTAGACCAGAGTGGCTTCAAACTTGTAGCGATCCTCTTGCTTTGGCCTCCTGAGATTTGGGATTTTTGGTGTGTACCACTACACCCAGTTCACAAGGTACTGTTTCTTTCTTTCTTTGTTGGTACTGGGAATTGAACTCATGACCTTGCATTTGCCAGGCAGGTGCTGTGCCACTGAGCTATACCTGTGCCCTATGAGGTGCTGTTTAAAAGATGATGTTTGAGCGTTATTTCCTTTCCAGGTCTCTTCCCCAAAGAGTTAAAGTCATCATATTACAGTGATACATGCACCCCCATGTTTATAGCAGCATAACTCATAATAACTAAGTCTTGGAAACAGTCTATATGTCTATCAACAGATAAATGTGTAAAGAAAATATTTGTACACAATGGAGTACTACTCTGTCACAAAGAAGGATAAACTTAAGGCATTTGTAGGAAAATGGATATACCTTGAGACTATAATATTAACTGAAAAAAATTAGACACACAAGTTTTGATATCACATGGTTTCTCTTACACGAGAAATTCAAATACATACATATATATATATATTTGGCAAAATAGAAGATAAATAGGAAGTAGGGAGATCTTTTTCAAGTGGATAAATTAACAAGAGATGGAGGGAGAGGGAGGGTGGGGAAGGAAAGGGAGAAAGGGATGGGAGAAAAACAAAGTAATCAAGGCAGGGATGATTTGCAGTACTGAATGCTAAAGCAGGGGTTAGAGAGGAGGAAGACTAAGAAAAGACTTTTGAATATTTCTACAAATAAGTAAGTGTTTTCTGAGTGATGTGGGGGTGACACCTATAATTTTAGCACTTGGGAGGCTGAGGAAGGAGGATCACTGTGAGTTCAAGCCCAGTCTGAACTGCACAATGAGACCATCTCAATAAATAAATAAATAAATAAATAAAAGTTTTTTTGTGTGTGTGTGAGGATAATTTTTTTTTCTTGCAGCACGGGGGATTGAACTCACAACCTCACACCTGCCAGACAGGCATTTAATCCACTGAGCCAAACTCCCAGCCCTAGTTTTTTGAGGCAGGGTCACACTATGTAGTTCAGGCCAGCCTTGCACTCACGTTGTAGCCCAAGCCAGCCCCAAACTCACAATGCTCCTCCTACCTCACTCAGCCTCCCGAGTGCTGGAATTAAAGGCAAGTGACACCACACCCAGCTGTGAGAATAATTTTTAAGACAGTGCTGCAATGGATATGAATAGTAGGTTTAAAAAAACAAAAAACATTAAATGGGTGCCATTAAGGCTTAAGAAGGGACAATTAAGATAAATGAGGTATTTTTTTTTAAAAAATCACACACTTTGCCATCTTCACTTTAGGTCTCATCATTGCAATAAATAATGCAAGTATCCTTGAAATAAATAAAAGGAGGGGCTGTGGTAAGCACAAGGTCATGAGTTCAATTCCTGGTACCAAAAAAAAAAAAAAAAAAAGAAAGAAAGAAAGAAAGGGAGACAAGTGCCAGGGTCACCTAACTGACCTCTGCTTCCTGCAGTCCAACCGTCCCTTCTTCCTGCATGAGGCCATCCTGAAGTGCAAGCTGGGGAGGCCTGGGGCTGGCAGGTTGACCAGAAAGCCAGTCATTAGGTCACTGAGGTGGTGGTGTTTTAGTTGGTAAGGCCAGAAGTAGGTCTTCGTTCACCTCCTGCCTCTTCCTCCCTTCAGGGAATATCTGTCCTCAGATGTCTTCCTGACCAGATAGCAAGTGGGGGCTGTCAGAGTAGGGAGGCAAGCAGGGTCACAGCTGAGCCTAGCAAGGCCTCATGCCAGCTCCCTCTCAATGTCCCCCAGTCTTCTTGTCAGTAATGTTTTGTTTTGTTTTGTTTTGTTTTGCTTTGTTTTGTTTTGAGACAGGGTCTAGCTATGTGGTCTAGACCAGCCTTGAACTCACTATGGAGCCCAGGCTGGCCTCTAACTCAGTGATCCTCCTGCCTCAGCCTCCCTACTAGTGGTAGGATTACACGTTTGCACCACCATGCCTGGCTGTAGTAATGAGTTTTATGGGGGCTCTCTGGCTCTTTTTCTTGGAGGAGGAGGAAGCGAGAGCTTATTCCTCAGCCCATGGCTTTAAAATATTGCTTCTTGTTAGGAGTTCGCTGGCACATGCCTGTAATCCCAGCAAGGGTGAAGGATCACTGTGAGTTCCAGGCCAGTGTGGACTACATAGCAAGACTTTGTTTTTACAAATGGAGAAAACAAAACAAAACAAAACATGGCTTCCTGTTTTTCCTGTCCCACCCGCAGTGTCCCCACTTGGCCTTCTTAGGTCTCCTTTACTAGCCAGGTCACACATGGGTGCTCTGTGGAAATTCCCTCAGGGTACAACGTCTTCCTCCTGGTCCAAGTGGGTGCCTCCATCTTTTTCTCTGTTGTCATGTCCTTCTTGCCCCCACCTCCCCCACCAGCATGGAACTTGTTTATTTTGTTCTGTTTTTCAGTATTGAGGCTTGAACCCAGGGCTTTCACACTGTGTCACTTTCCCAGCACTTTTTGTTCCTTTTTAGAAACAAAGTCTCTCTGAGTTGCTAAACTGCCCAGGCTGGACTCAAACTTTTGATCCTCCTGCCCCAGAGTGTAGGGATTTTAGAACTTTCTATTGTGAAATACAGCACCTATTTTGTCCTCATTTACTTTGGAAAACCCCCAGGTTGAGTTTGTGGGAGCTGAGCCCAGATCACAGCTGACCAGCAGGGTGGGCAAGGGCAGGAGGGGCCCTCGAAGACCAGCAGGGTACAGGGAGTGGCCAGGTGGCATGGGGAGGGGCAGGGTGAGCTGCTGCGGTGTTCCCTATCTCTTCATTCCATCTCTGATCTTGAAGATGATTTTCTAAAGACTCTGACACCAAAGCTCTGGTTCTGCACGCCCCCAAGTGCGTCCTGGAGCCCTGGGCCAGGCTCTCTGCGGTCTTGAGCTACGTGTGTGGAGCTGAGCTGCCCTGACTGGCTTTCAGCAGGGACAGCAGGCAGGAAATGCCAGGCAGCTGGGTTCATGCACAGATGCCCTGGGAGGCTGGTGGCCTGCTGGTCCCACTCCAGGCCAGGTGGCTGCAGGCCCCAGGGCGGATGACTCAGGTAAGGGGTGCTGGACAAACACGCCAGTGTTCCCAGCCCAGCAGGAGGATGCCTGTAATTAGCTCTGCCTTGTCATCATGCCACCACCTCCCAAGCACAGCCTTGCCAGCCCCAGAGCCAGGGCCCACAGAGACTGGCAGGAACGTGGGTTATCTTGGGTAGTGCCTGTTGTTCTTGAAGGTGCTTCAAGTTGCTTTTAAAGTCGGGCTTGGAGCTGAACCACCAGCACCTGCACTGTGTGATGATAGCTGGAGGCTTGGGGAGCAAGCACAGTTTGAGGAGAAACGTCAGGCCTCCTTCTCATGCCAACACCTCCTCGTCCTACAAGTCCAGGCAGACTGCGAACAGCTGGCGGTAAACCAGTGGCCTGGTGCACTGTTAAGAACTGCTGTACCAGTCTCATTTAAATCATACTAAGTAAACGAGGGCACATGCCAAACAAAGGTCAATGGGCCAGGAGGACAAAAAGTTCAAGGCCAACCTGAGTGCTGGTGTACTCACCATTAATTGGTCCTGGGAGACAGGACAAGTAACGAAACCAAGTACCAAACTATTTTGGCCAGAAAGGGGGCAATCAACACTGACACATTCCAGCTGATGGGTTGAGGACTAAATAAGTGATGAATACTGGGACAAAATTTGTCAAGTACCAAATCTGATGAGTTTTAGAGCAGCCGAGTACCAAGGTACGACCGCACTGAACAGATACCTAGCACCACTATGTGCTAGCACTGTCATGAGCACCACGACTCCTTCCATCCTCAAACATTGCTGTGACATGGCGACCAGCACCATCCTTATTTTACAGGTGGAGAAAATGAGGCTCCAAGGAGCTGCCTCTGAAGCACATGGTTGCTCACCAGCGAATCTAGGACTTGAACCCAGACTCCAGGATCTGGTATCTCTGAGCTTGCCCCAGGCGACCTGACCCCAGCTGGTGCCCTTCCCCTTCCTGGGACTTGGCCTTGCTGCTTTGACACTGTGACTGGAGAGTGGGAAGGGGACTGAGATGGAGCCTCAGGACCCAGACTGGCTCAGCCACCCCCAACATGGGATCTTGGCTGTCACACCTCCGGCCATCAGATTCCTCATGCAGGGGTTAGGTCACAGCCTTTGTGACAGTTTTCAGTTTTGTGGCTCCACCCACATGAAAGTAGGACCATAGCAAGGCTCCTGGTCCCTGTCCCTGGACAGCCTCATTAGAAGCCTTTACTCTCAATGGTCAAAGGCAGCCTCTCAGACACTGGCGCAAGGGGTGCAAACTTGTGACCTGCTGCCACTGACTCATGGAGCAGAGCTGCTTCCCCACTCCACACCTCAATTTCCCCACTCAGTCCAGTGCAGATAATGACCGCCCCTCGTGCTGCTGTGAGTCGGGTTAATTAGTGTTAGTCACAGACTTGGAATTCTCACAAGCCCAGGGCCACTTGCTGGGTCTGTGAGGTGACACACTGCTCTGGCCCATGCCCCTAGGAGCGTGACTTTAAAGCGTCATTACTGGCTTGCCAGCTTTGTGAGTTGGCCCTGGGGTGACCCAACCTGGGTGCTGGAGACTAGGCCCGAGAACAGCACCCTGGGAGGGCTGTCAGCACTTTCATGTGGGCCCATGAGGCTGCCAAGGGCTTATCTTCCCCATTTTTCCCTCCTGCTCCTCCCCTTCCTCCTCCTCCTTTCTTCTTCCTCCTCTTTCTTCTTTTGGTACTAGAGATTGAACCTGGGGCTTTTGCACGGAGCTATATCCCCAGTTCTTTTGCATGTTTAATTTTGAGACAGGCTCTTGCTAAATCACTACATTGTCCAGGCTAGGTTCAAATTGTAATCCTCCTGCTTCAGCCTCTTGGAGTGCTAAGATTATAGACATCCATCACTAAACTCAGCTCAACTTGATTCTTTTTTTTTGGTTTAGAGATGGGTCTCACTATATAATCCAGGATGGATTGAACTTAGTATATAGGCCAACTCGTGATCCTCCTTCTTCAGCCTCCCAAGTGCTGGCATTACAGATATGTTTGCCACCACTTCTGGCTTCAACCTGGTTCTCATCCTTGCTATTTATGACTCTGTACCTAAGTTGCAGGGTCTTAACTCTGACCTTAAATTATGACTGTTCAATATTTATTTTCATTTATTTCCCTACCAACTATCGCAATGCTTTCGGTCTCTACCACTGAACCAACCTGTGGTAGAAACCAGGTAGCTTTGACCTCAAGCAGCTTTTTTTCTTTGAGACAAGGTCTCACTATGTAGTTCAGGCTGGCCTTGAACTTACTATGTAGCCCAAGCTGGCCTCAAACTTGTGCAATCCTCCTGCTTCAGCCTTCCCAGTTCTGGGATTACAAGCATGTACTACCACACCCATCTGACTTTAAGTAGTTTAAATTGGGCAAGGTAGCCGGGCATGGTGGCACATGCTTTTAATCCCAGAACTCAGGAGGCTGATGTAGGAGGAGCATTGTGAGTTCAAGGCCAGCTTGGGCTACAACGCGAGCGCAAGGCCAGCCTGAGCTACAGTGCGACCCTGTCTCAAAAAAATTAGGGCTGCGAGTTCAGCTCAGTGGCTTAAGCACCTGTCTGACAGGCACGAGGTTGTGAGTTTGATCCCCGGTGCTACCAAAAAAATAAATACATAAATAAATAGGGCAAGGAAAGATAATTTGTGACAAAATAAGAATGATGGTGAAATAAAAGTGAGTCTGTGCATGTGCGTGTTACCAGGGATTGACTCCAAAGCCTGGTGCATGCTAGGCAAATGCTTTACTTCTGGGTTTTCTTTTTTCTTATTTTGTGATGAAGTCTTTCTAAGTCTCAGCATTGGCCTTAAACTTGGGATCCTCTTGCCTCAGCCTCCCAAATAGCTGGGCTAGGAGGCGTGTGCCCGTGCATCTGGCCAGGGCAAACTGTCCCAAGTCAATGGTGTGTTGCCCACCTGTTGATCTGAAGAGCTGTACAAAGTGCGAGGCAAGGCTTTTTTCTTTCTTTTTTAAATTTTTATTTTTTGAGACAGGGTCTCACTATGTAGTTCAGTATGGCCTTGAACTCACTATGTAGTGCAGGCTGGCCTCAAACTCACAGCCATTCTCCTGGCTCAGCCTCCAGAGGGCTGGGATTACAGGTGTGCACCACGATGCCCAGCCTAGGCAAGGTTTATTTCCCTCTGCAATTCAACAAGTCAAATGTGGAACGCTGGGGGCACCTAGTGGATCAAGTGGGTACTGCCTGCTTTAGCACCTGGCACTAAACCACATAATCTACCTGACCTTGAATCTCAAGACTACAGAGAGATGGTATGATCTCAAAAACAGCAGATTTTCTAGCCACTTAAAATCTGTTAAGTCACATTTCCTTTGATATCTGGATCCACAGAAGAGAGGTCTCATTTTTTTTTTGAGACAAGTTTTCACTAAATTGCTTAGGTTGGCCTTGAACTTATGATCCTCCTGCCTCAGCTTCCCACACAACTGGGATTACTGCTGTGCCCCACAGTATTCAAGACCTCTTCATTTCACATTCATTTTCTTTCCACTTCACAGGAGCAATTTAAACTCTAGGAAGACCAGGACCACGAAAAACCTAGAGGGTCACAGAGTTAAGAAATAACTCTGGCAACAGAAGGAGCAGTGATGATTAATGATGCTGCCCACGCCTTGACTGGAAAGACTAGAGAGACAGAGTTCAGGGTTCACATGGTGACCTTGTTCTATGTGTTCTATGTTAGTGGCAGTAGAAGTAGCCATCTTTCTCCCTCTTGTTTTTCTTTTTGGTATTGGGGATTGAACCCAGGGCCTTTACACTGAGCTACATACCCAGCTCTTTATATTTTTTATTTTTGAGACAGTCTTGCTAAGTTGCCAGTTGCCCAGGTTGGGCTTGAATTTGTGATCCTCCTGCCTCAGCCTCTCAAAGTACTGGGATTACAGGCATGTGCTTCTACACCTGGCCTACAGAACTTTTTCTTATCTTGCAAAACTAAAACTCTGTGCCCACTGAGCAGCACCTCCACATTTTCCCCTCTTCTAGCTCTTGGTAACCACATTCTACTGTATGTTTCTAAGACACCTCACATAAGAAGAATCATGTAGTATTTGTAACTGGTTTATTTCACTTAGCAGGATGCCATTAAGGATCATTCATGTCATAGATTTTTTTTTCATGTCATAGATTGTTACAGGATTTCCTCCACTGCCCACATTTAGGCTCCTATGTCTGTCCTCTTGAGGGCTGTTGCTGATCCACCACAGGAAACAGTCAAATTTCCCCCATGTCTGCCAGCTGGGACATCAACAGGTAGCTGATAGAAGTGAGTTCAGAAAGCTGACAAGCATATTAGAATGATCTGAATCTTCAGATAAGTGACCTACCTGTCCCGCCCGAGTCCTCTGTGGTTCCCTTTTCCCTCTTTTGGCTTCAGCTAGATGACAGGCAGTTCAACCAGAAGCACCTTGGAAAGAAAAGTGATACTCACAAGAGTGGCCAAGGAGCAGCAGGGACAGAACGTGCACTAAAGATGGAATGAATGGTCTCACATTAAAGGGCTCAAGGGCAGCATTCTCTTCAGGGGACATGAGTAAAGTCACCAGATGACAGCTAGATCAAGCCAAAGAAAATCCAGAATAGGAATATCACTAAAAATAGAAAAGAAAACCAAAGAGGAGGAAGCACAGTGATCTTGTTGGTCAGGCTGTACATACAGCTGTGTCTGCGGCTAAGATGGGACAGCATGGAAAGGACTGAGAAGCTGGCAAGGAGCCAGGCACTGCTAGGCTAAGTGTGTAGAGTATGCAAGGAATGGACCCAGACAACCTTTTTCACTGAGGTTAGGAAAGTTGGTTAATATCTAAAGGGAGTCAGGAGAAATACTCCTTTCTGGACAATATCCCATGCATAACTGCAAGTTCCTCCTTGCTGTTCCTTTGTGTTGTGAGAGCTTGGGAAAGGGAGCTCACGGAATTACAATGCTTGGAAGATATTCCCAGCTGCACAGTAGTGGAAAGAACAGACATCTGGGGAAGACGAGTTCAAGGGTCACTCCACCACTCTAGCTGAGACACAGCTAGTTACTGTCTTTGAGCTTCGGTCTTCCTCTCCCTAAAAAACTACTGAGATGAGAAATGCAGTCTTTGTTAAAATGAAACAAAATTCTAAAGGACCTATTTTTGTTTGATTGTTTGAGACAGGGACTCACGGTGCAGTTCAGGCTGGCCTTGAACTTAAATTTGTAGCCCAGCAATCCTCCTGCCTCAACCTCCAGAGTGCTGGAATTACAGGTGTGCATCATCATACCTCGCAATTCTGGAGGACTTAATGGAGTAAAAAAGTGAAACGAAATGCAGAGGCTGGGAGGACTGAGCGAATGAAGGTACTCATTAAGATTATCAAGAGGTTTTTTAAGATGCCATCTGCCCTGATCCCTGGGGTGGGGCTGCTAAAGAAGGTGCTCAACTGGCAGAGGAGAAGTCTGTGAAGTTCTGTTTTCCAGGAGGAGAAAATTCATACAGATTATATAGCATTTGACAAGCCAGCCAATGTGGCTAATCCAAGAGGGAAAATTCCTTAGCATGCGGACTTATAATGCTACTTTCGTGGATGGTAAATGTCTTAGTTTGCCTTGTGTTGCTGTAACAAAATACTTGGAACTGGGTTCTTCATGAAGAAAAGAGGTTTATTTATTTATATGGAGGTTTAGGAGCACGACATTGGCTTCCAGTGAAGGCCTTATGGTGGGTAGCAGCACACAGTGGCAGCATGAGACAGTCACATGTTGAGAGGATAGAGAGAGAGAGAGAGAGAAGACAAACTCACCTCATAACCCACTTGTAACCAAGCCAGTCCTTGGACAGTGAGGAAAACCTTAATCCCTTTCTTAGCTCCACCACCGTCACAGTGGGGACCAATGTGACTTTTGGAGGACACAAACCATATTCTGACCATCACAATTAAGTAGTAAGTTGCAGGCAACTGTCTTTTTTCTTTTGGTTTTTGAGCCAGGTCTTACTATGCAGCCCAGGATGGCCTCGAACTCATGGTGATTCTTTTGCCTCAGCTGGGATTACAGGTGTATGCCACCACACCTGGCGGCAATTGTCTTCTTTAAAAGAAAAATATCGAAGAAAGGAATCAGATTGGGAAGAATGGAAGGTGAAACCAAAACCTTTTAGAGGAACAAAGCACAGATGAATGAGGAAGAACCTAGGACTGAAGGGATGTCCTGGTACATGAGAGGGAGCTTGCACGCTCAACCCTAAGATCACTTGGGTGCCAGAAGAACATTACAAGTTGGGCAGCAGGAATCAGGTGAGATGGGCTGGAGTGCTACTTAATGGGCTGGTACCAAGATCTCTCGTGCCAGGCATAGTGGTACACACTTGTAATGTCAATTTCTCAGGAGGCTGAGGCAGGAAGATTCAAGTTGGAGGCCACCCCAGGCAACTTATTGAAAGCCTGTCTCAAAACATTTTTAAAAGGAGTTGGGGCATGGCTCAGTGGCACAGGATTCACCTAGTTCAATCCCCAGCAACACACACACACACACACACACGTACGTGTGCATGCGGTCTTGCAAGACAAGGGTGAGGGTCACTCTGCATAGAAATTCTGAGCATTTGAACCAGGGAGCCCTGACTTCTTGAAAAGGGTGAGTCCTTCTCCTGGAAATGCACAGCACCATTTCCAGACAGACATCTTCTGTGTCGTCAAAACAATGATCCTTCCTTTCCGCCAAGGTCGTCTTTGATTGAGGTACCCAGTGTCATTTCTATCAATTTCTGTCCTATTGACCTACACAGCCACCCCTCAGGCCTCTGGCCTGCCCCAGTGCAGGTTACCAAGGGTCCATGTGAGCTTCCTAAGTCATTCCTCCGCTCAAACATTCTTCCAGACCAAATCCTAACTCCTCCGCGTGACACAGCAGACTGTAATCCGGCCTGACCTTCATTCTCATTGCCTGTCTCCTCTATTCTGTTCCAGGCTCTGGCCACAGCAGAACACCTATTCTTTCTTGAACACACCTCACGCTGTGCCCATTTCCTATGTTCCTTTGGCCTTGAATGTCTTTTTATTGTGCATCCACCATGCAGCAGAAATTGTGTTGGGATTAAAGCCAAGATAGACAAGGTTCCTGTTCTCATAGATCCTCCTCCCACTCCCAAATGCAGCCCAAATCTACACTTCCCTTGAAATTCTCTCCAATTTCATACATGAACATTAACTTTTCCCTCTTATTTATTTTTGAGACAGGGTCTCTTACTATACAGTTCAGGTTGTCCATGAATTTACTGTGTAGCTCAGGCTGGCCTAGAACTTATGGTAATCCTCCTGCTTCAACCTCCTGAATGCTAGGATAACAGTTGTGCACCACCACACCTAGATCTTCCTCTTTTAATACTTCTAGAGTACCTGGTACAGTTTGTATAACTTTTTTTTTTTTTTTTTTTTGGTACTGGGGATCAAACTCACAACCTTGCACCTGCCAGGCAGGCACTTATACCACTGAGCTAAATCCCTGGCCCTATTTTTTGAGACAGGGTCACTGTGCAGTTCAGGCTGGTCTTGAACTGACAATGATCCTCCTGCCTCTGCCTCCCAAGTGCTGAGATTAAAGGCATGCACCACCACACCTGGCTCCAACTTTTTTTGTGAGACAGGGTTTTGCTATATAGTTTAGGCTGGGCTTGAACTCACTGTGATACTCCTGTCTTGGCCTCCTGAGTGCTGGGGTTACAGGTGTACACCTTATTTGACTGGTTTGTGTAACATTTATACACCCAAACCATGTGTGTGTCTTCTGGCCTGGACTATACACTTCTTACAGACAAACTAGGGTGCCACTCATCTTTGAGGGTTTATCCAGTCTTCACACAAACAAGAGGCTTAATGTCTTGAACTAAGCCTATTTCAGTCTGCTTCCACTTATGATAAAGAAAAATAAAATGTGGATTTTTACCTATTTTAAAGAAATGTAGACACCTTTTAGGAGTACAAATTAAAAACAAAGACTTGAAAAACACCCAAATAATTTACAAACCAAATCTATGGCTTATAGCTTATATGAATATCTTGCATTAATGCTTCTGTATCATTTTTGGGTACCAGGGATTGAATTCACTACCTCACACTTGCCAGGCAAGCACTTGTGCCGCTGAGCTAAATTCCCAGACCTCTGTATCACTTCTTTTAAGAAACTGGTGCAGAGGCTAAGATCATCTCAAAAGCAGACTTCCTATTCACTTAGTTACTAGTCAGCACACCAGGCAAGTAGGACCAGTGGTCTCTTTTCCATAAACACTAGAGAGCTGCCTAGTAATTTCTGAGAAGGACCATGGAGACCAATAACGACCAAAAACCCAAAGTTGCCAAGCCATTTACCACTATCAAAGGCCTCAGAAAAGTACCTTTAGAAAAAGGTACAGGGACTGGGGACATAGCTCAGCGGCACAGTGCCTGCCTGACAAGCGCAAGGTCATGAGTTCAATTCCGGGTACCAAAAAAACCCCCCCAAAACAAAAAAAACTAAAAAAAAAAGGGGTACAGAAGTGGCCTCTACCTGGTCTTGTCCATTGGTAGAAGCTTCACTCAGAGATATCAACACTGTGCATTCTTTTAGAAATGAGGACTGGCCAGGCGTGGTGTGCACCTATAATCCCAGCACTCAGGAGGCTGAAGCAGGAGGACTGTCATGAGTTCAAGGTCTGCTTGGGCTACATAGTTGAGTTCAAAGCCACCCTGGACTACACAGCAAGACCATCTCAAAACACAAAACAAAGCAAAAAACAAAATAAGGGGGAAAAAAAAGGGAGTTCTAAAACAAATCAAGCAGTCAAGTCTCTTTCCCTTTCTAACTTTCAGCAGGTCATGGTGCTCCACCAGTAGGCAGTTGTGTTTAGATGGGTTGGGTTCAGGGTCAATCCTCTCTATCACAGAGGCTAAAGGCCACACAGCAGGGACAGAGCCCCAGATCCCTAATCAGGGAGGAAGGCATGAGAAGACACATAGAGCGGCCTCTTCTGGATGGCTTCCTCCCTCCTCCTGTTCTACTCTTACTCTGTTGTCACTGAAGCAAGGAGAAAACAATCAGTTTACCCACACTGCCTCACCTCAGGAGGCCTCCTGGTAACATAACAGAAACCCCTAGCCTCTGGTATATACACCTCTTTGACTGGAATTAAAAAATAAATTTTAGTTTTCTGATTGCTCTGAGAACCCAAAGTTTGACTCTGTTCACTGTTACACTGAAGTCTTCTCCAATGTACTAGGCAAGGCAGAAAGCAATTCTCCAGCAGGAGGAATCCTAGCAAATACTTTATTAACATACACTGTCATACTCCTGGGATATACGGATCCTCAGAACACTGCCCACAATAAAGCTGCTGAGGCAAGTGCTCTGATCCTTGGTCTTCCTTCAACTGGCTTCGTAACTCTGCAGTCCTTTAACAGATCAGCGCCTGTGCTATCTCCTCTTCCCCCCATGGAGCCAGGTCTCTTCCCTGTCATGAAGATGACTGACACTCACTGCAGTGGCAGGGGCTCCTTATGACTATGCCAGAATTCATTTTTCAAAAAGTCATTCTCATTCCAATTCTCTGCAGGGAGGGGTTGGAACATCTTCAGGATGAGCATAAAGATTCCCACTGCCGGAATATTCGGAATACTTTCCTTGACTTCTCAGATAGACTCTACAGGTATTGGCAAAAAAAAAAAAAAAAAAAAAAAATTACATTGAGGATTACATGTTTATAGAGACAAAGGGTAACTAACTAACAGTTTCAGGACTTAGTATAAATTTCTTTTGAAATGAGTTATACAGACCTAAAACTGTGTAAAAACTCACATTATGCTATATATAATGTATAGCTAACGTCTAACAAAATCAAGAAGGCTATCCTACTGTGAGACTGCAGGAAACACAATGTGCACCTCCAAATCATGGCTCATACCCTCCCTCCTAGCATTATATCTGTCCTCATCTTTGTACATGACATGACCATTAGTGCAACACGTATTTTGCATTGTTTCATCCATGCAGCTTAACCTAGAGCTCATTATTTCTGTGACTAAGGATTCACACATGGTACCCAGCTGGCCTTAACAGTAAAATTCAAGATGAGGAAAAATAACAAAGTTGAATGGCCCCTATGAGTTTAAACTATGACCTTGGCTTTCTCAGTTTCATGTATTAGTCAGCAGTGCTAAAAATAGGAACATGTTCATTGCCACTTGATCATACCTATCATGTGCTTTAAGATTATGAGAAATGAAGGCTAGGCTGGACTACAATGCAAGACCCTGTCTCAAAAAACAAACCCCCAACCCCCCAAAAAAGAGTTGTCAGTAAATTCAGGTCTCCTTGCCTTCCATAGAGCAAGGGTCTCAGTAAGGGTACAAAGAATTTTAACAAAATCATCCATAAGCTGGGTATGGTGGTACATGCCTGTAATCTGGAGCAAGAGGATCCAAATTTGGAGCCCAGCCTGGGCAACTAGCAACTCAGCAACAATCTGTCTCAAAATAAAAAATTCTAGGGACGTAGCTCAGGGCATCAATTGTCAATATTAAAAAAAAAAATCCAGCTGGGGATTTAGCTCAGTGGCCTAAGCACCTGCCTGGCAGGTGCGAGGTTGTAAGGTCAATCCCCAGTACCCAAAAAAAAAAAAAAAAAAAAAAATCCATTAAAAGTTACCTCTAGTTTCTTTTTTTTTCTGTGGCACTGGGGAGCGAACTCACAACCTCACGCCTGCCAGACAGGCGCTTAAGCCACTGAGCCAAACTCCTGGCCCTAGTTTTTTGAGGCAGGGTCACACTATGTAGCTCAGGCTGGCCTTGTGCTTGTGTTGTAGCCCAAGCCAGCCTTGAACTCAAAACAATTCCCCTACATCAGTCTCCCAAGTGCTGGGAGTAAAGGCATGCACCACCACGCCGGGCTTCCAGTTTCTAATATAAAATGGCATTTCCACTGTTTTCTTACTCTTTTGTGGGGAGAGGTTTGAGATAGGGTCACGCTATATAATTCAGGCCAGCCTTGGCCTCACTAGGTATCCCAGGTTGGCCAGAATTCATGGTGATCCTCCTGCCTTGACCTCCCAAGTGCTGGAATTACAGGCGTGTGCCATGATGGCTGCTTTTTATTGTTTTGCAGATGATCATATCAATAAAGTAAAATAAAATAAAATCCTACAGAAGAAAAGCTTGGGCTCTCACTCAGGGAACTGAGGAGGTTTAGTTAGTTTAGGGATCAATCAAGGCTGAGGGAAACTAATTTTTTTTTTTTTTTTAATTTTATTGAGACAGCATCATGTTATGTAGTCCAGGCTGGCCTCAAACTCCCTGCAAACTCTGAAAGAAAGTAAATTTTAGAAAAAGCATGCATGGTGGTACAGTCTGGTAATGCTAACACTCAGGAAGCTGAGGCAAGAAGATTTTGAGTTTGAAGCCTGCCTGGGCTACCTAATGAGATTTTGTCTCAAGAAAACAAAAACAGAGCTGGGCGTGGTGGCTCACGCCTGTAATCCCAGCACTTGAGAGGCTGAGGCAGGAGGATCATTGCGAGTGTGAGACCAGAATGGGCTACAAAGTGAGCTCAAGGTGAGCCCGAACAGCATAGTGAGAACCTGTTTCAAAAAAACCACAAAACCAAAACAAAACCAAAACAAACAAAAAGTGTAAACTTTTTCCCCCAACATCAAGATCCTTCCCACAGTCCTATTAAGGCTGGTACTGTAGTATCCATTTAGAACAGGACAGGGTAGGTTGAGACCTGCTTCCAAAAAGCATCTTTTTTTTTTTTTTAAGCGGTACTGGGGATTGAACCCACAACCTCGGGCCTGTCAGGCAGGTGCGTAAGCTGCTGAGCCAAACTCCCGGCCCTGGTTTTGGGGCAGGGTCGCACTGTGTGTAGCTCAGGCCGACCTTGTGCTCCCATTGTAGCCCAAGCCGGCCTCGAACTCACAACGCTCCTCCTACCTCAGCCTCCCGAGTGCTGGGATTAAAGGTGTGTGCCACCACGCCTGGCCCAAAAAGCATCTTAAAAGCTCTGAAATCCATGGTTAACATTTTCCACTTAAAAAAAAAAACAAACACAAAAAACACTACACCAGAAGGCAACAAACCCCTGTGCTGTTTCTTTTTAGTAGGACAGTAACAAAACATTATTTCCTCTAGGCAGAGAGAATTTTATGTGTAAAGATAAATTTAGTATCTCTAATTTGAGCAATGGGTCAAATGTTTGTCTTCAAAATAGCTTCATATTTTTCCAAAAGCTTTTAAATTAAAAAAAAAAGTGCATTTATTTTTTCTGCAAAAACCTGGAAAACCTTCATGTACGCATTTACTGAGGGTAGCACTGCTACATTTGCTTCCAGTGGAACCCTGTGACCCTACAAAACCATAAATCTGGGAATGCTGGCTGGCAAGTGTTATTTCATTTGGCCTTGGAGGCCAAAGAAGTCAGAAACTGTTATATTTATAGCAGACTACAAGGCAAGTCTGGAAGTGAGCCCACAGAGAAAAGAGAACTGAGTTTTCACGATTTCTTAATATCTACCCTATCACTTTCATTCCTGACACAAAGCAAACACCTGACTTGTTCTCTCAGTTGTCAAGATGGCTTTGCACTTATACACCCTGTAATCATAGCAGTCAGGACTGTGATGGTTGATGATGGTTTAGTGCACATGCCTGGGCTTCGGGAAGAGTAAAGTAATGTGCTTGATCTGGGAGTGAAATCATTGGTGTGGTGTCAGAGCACAGAGCTCCCAACAGCCAAGCTCACTGGTCAGGCTCCAAAGGCAGAGACAGCCGCTGATGGAGTAAGCAGCTGCTCTGCAACAGGAGGCTGGGGCAGCTGCCCATTCATCTATTTCCATGTCTGTACTCCTCTCCAACCTCAAGTCATTTTAGCTGGGACAACAAAGAATTTAACAGAATTTGATGGAATACCATATGCTAGGCTGCAGACACTGAATCACTTCTGTGCCTTTCTCTGAGATGAAACCAGAGTATGTCCAACTCAGGAAACCCAAAGGCAGGCAGGGTAGTAATTACAGAACCAGCTTCTGACACTCATCACATCAACAGCAAGTGCTGCACACATATAGGCGCCAGCTCAACTCACCATGGGGTCTGCTTCAGCTGGCTGGCTGGACTGCTTACGTGCCAGCAGCATGGTAAGCACTGCCTTCCAGCCCGGCTCTGCAGGAGCACTGGCATCCCACTCTAATCCCCCATTCTCCTTGGCTTCCCTGCCAAGTGTGCTGTTCACCCAAGGGCACCAGTCTCTGTGCTGAGAGGTGGGATCAAAGAAGTTTCTCGATGTGTCCTGAGGGAGAAAGGGACAGTATCAATGAAGGGCAGATGCTACTTTGATTCAGGGATGCATCGCTATTAGTCATCATGGTTAGAATCTCATGACTGTCCAAACTTCTAGTTTTTTTTTTTTTTTTTTGTGGCACCGGGGATCGAACTCACAACCTCGCACCTGCCAGGGCAGGCACTTAAGCCACTGGGCCAAACTCCTGGCCCTAGTTTTTTGAGGCGGGGTCGCACTACGTAGCTCAGGCTGGCCTTGCACTTGCGTTGTAGCCCAAGCCGGCCTCGAACTCACAACACTCCTCCTACCTCAGCCTCCTGAGTGCTGGGATTAAAGGCGTGTGCCACCTTACACTTGTAGTTTTTACACTCTCCTTTAACTCTAATTTATTTTCCTTTTCTTTTTCTTTATTCTCTTTGTCTTTTTGTGTAAGCAAAGAGTACTTACCAGGTTTGCTCCTCACTTCTGTCCTATTAGCCTGAGATATTCATTACCTCTTAAGGTACAAATGACAACCCTTCGATTATTTCCCTTTGGTCACTCCTGTGGCCCATCTTGCAATTATTCACAGTCTACTTCTGGTCGCAGGACTAGGAGGGCCTACGCCTGCTTTTCCATGCCACACGGCTGCAAACAGCAGACTCACCGAGCTGCCTGAAGAGCAGAGGCGAGCACGCTTGGCTCTCCGGAGAGGGCTGGAGGGTACTTCTAGGCCAGCAGCATCCCCTGCGCCCATGCTCCGGGTCACAGGGCGGGTTCTGGGGGTGGGGCTGGCTGTCTCGGGCTCCGGACGCTCTACAGGACTGGAAGAGTCCCAGCTCCGTGTCCGTGAGACAGTGGGACCTGGGCTCTTTTCAGTCTGAAGAGAAGACAATGAGAATGTATGAATGACATTAACTGTTAAGCCAAGGAAGTATTTCTAAGTAGTTTCTGAACTGCCTACATAA
This sequence comes from Dasyprocta punctata, assembly GCA_004363535.1. NCBI lineage: Eukaryota > Metazoa > Chordata > Mammalia > Rodentia > Dasyproctidae > Dasyprocta > Dasyprocta punctata. Next base: position 1,945 of record RJWM01032760.1, on the reverse strand, counting down.
CTAAAATCTTAAGAGAATTACATTTCTTTACTGAATCTCTGCAATGAATTTAGCTTCTCCACTGGTAAACAGAAACCCGACAGTATAGTCTGATTGATACATGTGGTCAGAAGTAAAGTCTATCTGGGCAGTGCAGTACACACACATGTAAAGAAATTACTACACTCTGGGGAGGCTGAGGCAGAAGACTTGCAAATTCCAGCCCACCCAGGGTAACTTCGTGAGATCCTGTCTCAAAGTAAAATAATAAAAGGGCTGGGGATGTGGTTTAGTGTGAGGGCCAAGGGTTTGACTCCCAGTGTAGCAAAAAAAAAAAAAAAAAACAAAAAAACAAAAAAAGGCTACCCATTAATTTCTACCGCTGGCACTTTTTGGCAAGAACACTATTAACATGTCTACTCCAAACAAGCTAAGTCAAAACCTGCTCCAAGGATGGAGAAAATGTGGCATCCTGGCTCCGGGTCATTATCCTCCGAGGAGATTCGGGCACTGGAGGGAAGCGCTCTGGCCGACCCTCAGGCCCTGTGATGGGTGAGCTGGTCGGGCCAAAGCAGGACTCCAGGTCGGTTATGGATGACTCCATCTGCTGGAAGCCCCAGAGCCCCACCTTCCTCATGCAGTGTGAGCATGTTATCAGGGAGAGTTGCATAGGTTCCAGAGCCGGACTAGGAAGGAATGGAAAAGAAAGTGGGTGTTTCCAAACAACATCACCACACGACTCAGCATGATTCATAAGCACGCTTTGTTTCAGCTAGCACATCTCTATGGTGGCCCTGTGGACCAAGAGCCATGTCTTCCCACAGCCCTTCCACTGATCTCACTATCCACCTCAGTCCCGCTCATGTATTTCCCATAAAAGGTCTGGACCTTGGTGTGCTCTCCACGGCAAGGCTGCTTTGAAATATGTTTTATAAAGTTCTTCTGTGCCTCTTAAAGCTCTTGCCTTAACCTACCAGAGAAAGTGTATTTAACATAAATTAGGATTGGTTCTTTCTTCTGTCTGGGAGGTCCCTGGCGAACTGAGTAGGTGGAATGGAAACACCAACATGGACTGGGGGCTCTAGCTGATGTTTGTTCTGGTAGTTTTTATCAACTAAACTGACTTTTCTTGTGCCTAACTATAGAAAGGGGCTTTATTTATTTATTTTGGTACTGGGGATCGAACTCATAGCCTTGCACCTGCCAGGCAGGCGCTTACGCCACTGAGCTAAATCCCTGGCCCTATTTTTTTGAGACAGGGTCTTGCTATGCAGTTCAGGCTGGCCTTGAACTCACTTTGTAGCCCAGGCTGGTCTCGAACTCCTAAGGATCCTCCTGCCTCAGCCTCCCGAGTGCTGGAATTAAAGGTGTGTGCCACCACGCCCAGCTCAGAGCTTTATTCTTTAAAGGAACATAAACTTCAAGGTAGGAAGTAACAATATAAGAAATAAAGTGTGTATACCAAGGATTCCCAAGTTCTAATTCTGGCTTTGTTACTTAATTCTGATTATTTGCCCTCCACAACTCCTGCCCCCAATTTCTTGTTGTCTCTGTTTTCTCTTAGGAAACATCATGTGATTTCCAAATGCTATTAGTGACAGATGTAATTGGGGTGTAAACTGTTGTCATGGTTCATGTACCCAGGCAAGATTCTCTGACTCACCTACATGCCCAGCCGCACACAGAGAGAATACAGGCAGTGACATGGATGTCTGAGCCCAGTTTGCTTGTAGCCTTTTTCTCATCGGTGAGGTGATCAAGTTCATCTTCAAGCAGGTTTAGCAGAAGACTGACCCTGTCTTCTGTCAAGCACTATAAAAGAACCAAGGTAAACAATTTTAAGTTTCAGTTACCACAAAAAGAAAATTTAGGGCTGGGGATATAGCTCAGCAGCACGAGTGCCTGCCTGGCAAATGCAAGGTCCTGAGTTTGATTCCAGGTACAAAAAAAAAAAAAAAAAAAAAAA
>RJWM01032759.1:0-21216 GCA_004363535.1 Dasyprocta punctata | reverse complement strand
CCAGCACCGCAGCTTGCTATGTATCAGAAGCCTTAAGGTGACATCATCCAATTCACATACTTGAGTTAGAATTGAAAAATATTTTCCACTTCTTGGGATGCTCTAGGATTGTTTTTATTATTTTCTCACTTTCACATTACTACTCTGTTCTTATTGAGGAAGATGGGGTTAACAGTTGGCCCCTAAACCTTGGGAAAAAACTTTAATCATGGCATACAAATGAGCCTATTATCAATCAATAGTATATTCTAGCTTTAAGCACAGATAACAATCCTATTGTAAAAATACACACCAAGATCCAAGCCTCTCCCTGTGAGTCAGCGCCATTCACAGATCGGGATTAGAGAGAACAATGGCCACACCAGCAAAGAAATCCAGCCTGGGAACCAGCACCATGCACTGGCTGCTGGCAGACTGGTAACAGCTACACCCAACCCTCTCCCCATAAGTCAGTGGCATTCATTGACCACGTTTAGAGAGAACAATAGCTGCAGTAGTAAACAACCCAGTTTGGGAATCAGTGCAATGCATGGCCACGACCAGACCAAGAACAGCAAGACCCCAACCCCTTCCATAGCGTGGGCTAGCAAACAAGAAGTACCAGTCCCCCTCCTTGCCCCTGAAAGTGACCAGCTTATCTAGAGAAACACAGGTTGTGATGATAGCTATCAAGGTGAAATGCAATTGGATGCCTGGGGTGCTTTGGTGTTTCACTAACATAGCAGGTCTAGGGCCAGTGGTCTGATCATAGATTCAGAGAATATCAGTATGCCATGTGACATCTAGGAGGGATCTTGTTTTGAGGGTTGTAGCCAATGTTGATCCCCTATGGTCTTGTTTTGGAAGTCCTATATACCTTCCATTGTTTCGTTGGGTTGGGTTTTATTCTCATTTGTTTTGTTTGATTATGTTAAATCTGATGGCAGCAGAAGCTATTTCAAGGATAACAAAATGTATTATGGTAGCAATCTTGGATTTACTATTGGCTTCTTTTGAAGTCCTTTATTGCATTCATTGTTTTGTTTTTGCTGTTTCTATTCTATTCTGTTCTGTTTGATTTTTACTATGTCCAAAGTTATCTGCAGCTATTTTGAAGTCATCAAAAGGCATAATGGTAACTACTGCTGATTTCATAATGTTTTGAAGTCCTGTATCTCTTACACTGGTTTGTTTCAATTGGTTTTATTCTGTTATGTCCTCTTTAAAATAAAATAATTTTAAATAAAGTAATTAATTAAATAAATAAAAATACGGGCCAAGTTTCTAACAGAGTCCATGTGGGTCAGCAGACAGGTTACATGGGGAACACTTGTAAGCCTGAGTCAACGTTAACATTAGTTTGGGTCCTATGACTGTCCTACCACAATTCTTGGCTTAATGTGTGAAAGGAAACATTGGAAAGATATTGGTACACATTGCTCACAAATCTAGAATTTTTTCTTAATGAAATAATAAGTAAATAGCCGAGGATAGCCTCCTTTTTAAATGCTAGAACTTATTTTTTTAATTAACAAATTTTTCCATGTTTTTATTGGTCCGTGTTTGCAATACATAATGTTTACATTTCTCGTGTGGAGTTGGTACATGTATGGAACACTGTTGTATCTCCTTTTACCTCTCTTCTTTCCCCCCTCCTCCTTCTACCTCTTGATCCTCTTCCCATTTAAGAAAGATCTATCTGCCTAGTTCCTATTTTCTATCTCTTATTTTGCTTTTTATTTATACTTTGGGTTTCTCGTATAAGAGAAACTATATGATATTTAAGCTTGGGTGTCTGACTTATTTCACTTAGCATTATAGTTTCAAGGTGCATCCATTTTTCTACAAATGACTCAAGTTCACCTTTTTTTATGGCAGAATGCTCAACATTGCTGGCCATTAAAGAAACACAAAAGAACACTGAGATTCCGTCTTTCCCCAGAAAGAAAGGCCATCCTCAAGAAAGCAAAGAATTACAAATGCTGACGAAGCTTCAGAAAAAAAGGAACCCTTCTACACTGCTGATGGGAATGTAAACTAGTATTACCACTATGGAAATCAGTATGGAGATCCCTCAAAAACCTAAAACTAGAAATTCCATTCTACCCAGCTATTCCCCATTTCGAAAGACTTAAAGACATCATATTATAGTGATCACAAGTACCCAAGTTTATAGCAGCACAATTCACAGTAGCTAAATCTTGGAAGCAGCCTATAAGTCCAACAACAGATGAATGGATAAAGAAAATGTGGTATTTTGTACTAGAATTTTAAATGCACTTCCCTTACCAATTAAATAAAACAATCACTATCTGTTAGAATGGGAAAAAATTCAGAGTTTGCCTGCTACAACTGTTGCTTTCTCAAGTCTCATGTCTAATTGGTCTTAGAACAGTTCTCAGAACACATGCTTCCTAAGTTACCTGAATTCCTACATAATGTTGCTTACCCAGCCTTTAAGCTTGTGTAGTGATGGAAACTTAATGCATTGACTGATAGAGCTGCATCCCTTTCTACACTTGTCAAGTTTTGGCTAGGGGCGGAATCATGCCCCTCACCCAAAGATGTCAATGTTTTAGTGCTCAGAACCTATAAATATGCATGTTACATGGTAAGTAAAAATTAATGTTGCAGGTAGAAGTCGCTAATCAATTGATCTTCAACTGGGGGAGATTATCCCAAATTATCCATCTGAGCCCACTGTAACCACAAGGTTCCTTATAAGTGAAAGAACAAGGCAGAAGAGTTAGAATTAAAGTGCATCCCTGGGAAAACAACTCAATGAACTATTGCTAGTTTTGAAGAAGGATGGAAGCCCTGAATTAAGGATGTAACAATTTCCAAAATCTACAAAAGGTGAGGAAATGTTTTCTCCCTACCAGGACCCCCCACAAAGGAACACAGCCACCATGACACCTAAACTCTAGAGAAATGGTGATGTTCCCAATTTTGCTTTGGTTATTTGGTGCTTCCTGTATTTCCACACAAATTTTAATATTTTTTATTTCTGGGAATAGTGCAATTGGAATTTTGATTGAATGGCATTCAATCTTTAGAAGGCTTTGGGTAGTACAGACATCTACTGTAAGTTTGTGGTGGTTTGTGACAGCAGCAATAGGAAACTAATACACTGCCCATGTGTATACTTAATCCACTTTGCTCTTTGGCATATGGGAAGCCATATACACTAAATAACTTCCTTCCTGTTGGGCATAGTTAATTTTTTCTGTAAATGATCAGATAATAAATATCTTAGGTTTGGGGGGCCATCTGGTTCTAACCAGTGAAAACTGGTCACAGGTTTACAGGCCTTGCAAATTGCCCTCCAATTCTATGGTGGTTATTGCATGTCTTGGAGCTTGGGGAGAGGGGAGGTTTGCAGGAAGAGTGTTTACAGATAGCAATAGCAGACCCAGTCCTGATGGAGAAAACATATAAGGATAACTGAGGGTAGAATATGCCTCTGTATCAAACACAATCAATAAAACCAAATTTACTCTCATTCACTTACCTGATTATCATTAGTTTCCAAATCGGCTCTCCTGTCTCTGATGCCTTTACATCTAGAAGAGCTGGATCATCTCAACACTACTTCTACTTCTAGCAATACTAAATTTCTATTAAATCTTGATTTAACAACAATTCTACAAGATGTTAAATAATGTGCCATAGTTTGTGAAGTGACTGTTCCCCATTGCCAAAATGTTTAGAGAAGGTACACTCAGCATGTAAATATACAGTGGAGTAAAAGAACTGGGCAAGAATGCTTTCATAATTAATACATATGGTGATGTTAACATTAATATGTTCTGAAGGCATCTAGACCTCTGCTTCTTCCACACATACTTGCATAACTTCAGTTACAAAAACTTTTGACATTTCATCTACTTAGCAAAAATCTTAATTTCCTACTGAAATCTTGGTCATCATTAGTGCTCTACGTGACTATTTGTAATTCTCTTCCTCCTGAGTACATGGCAGGCTATATGTTCCTTAATTGAATTAGATTTTTAAAAATCTGACTTACTTTAGCCAGTGAAGTTGGAGTGAACCTAATGGGTATCGATGCTGGGAAAAGTCTTATAAAGTGATGCACAGCCTGACCTCTTCCCTCCCCACCGCCATATATATTTGGGTGTCCCTTTAGCCTGAGATTCAGAGTGGGGATGACAGGAAGCAGACTCCTGCTGATCTGCGATGAACAAAGAATGTGACTCAGAATGCCACTTGCACTCTATGGAAAGTGATGTAACACTTAGAATCACAAAAACATGCCTGCCAAGACCCAGGTCAAATTCCTTTCATAGCAGTGTGTATTGCATAACCTACATTGGCACTTACACTATCTGAGATTTCTGGGAATGTTACCGTAGCACAGCCATGCCCCTTCTGACTGATGAAAGGCAACTTTAAACTCATCACTCTTAACATCTCTCACAGCAGTCCTTTGATAATGAAGAGGACACAGTGTGCTCTAGTGAAGGAAGTTTTGTAGTCACTTGGATCTCACTGAAATCAAAAGGGCTTTTACTGCTTTTTTATCTTCTCAAGCCACTTAGATATTCTAAACTTTATTTTTCATCAAATGGGCTAATATACATCTTATTGTGGATAGTTTTATTTGCTGATGTGAAAAATAAAAAAGATAATGTCAAGTAACTAGTTCAGGGTATATAGTAAATATCAGTATCTATCCTTTGTCCCACACTCAGATCCCTTCTGATAATGAACTAGAAGAACTGACCAGAGAAGAGATGGACAAATTATAGCACATAGGCAAAATCAAGTCCACTTCCTGTTTCTATAAATAAAGTTTTATTGGAACACTGCCACACTCACTCATTTGTGCACTGGCAATGGCTTCCTGTACATTACAAATTTAGAGCCTGTATGGCCAACAATGCCTAAAGTATTTGCTCTATAAATCTTTGTAGACAAAGTTCCTTGGTCTAGATTCACTCAAGTGCTGTACAATTCAGTTTCTCATATGAATCTAACCCTAAGCGTCTTTGTCTTTGACAAGCCACACTGTATTGTATTCTCTTCAGAAAGGGCTAGCAGGAAACTTGAGATCAAATGATTACTACCAAATACGGTACTGCTCAGAATTTTATAGTAAACAGTGAGGCCTGCCATAGACAGCCAAAAGACTATCACAAAGGAGCCATTGTGCATTCACTTACTAATTCATTCAACGAATATTTGTTCAAATGCCATTTATATACCAATGAACTATGTTAGGTACTGGGGATCTAAAGATAAATAAGGTACTTCTACTCCAGAGACTCAGAGACTGGCAGAGTGGGAAATAGTAAATTAGTACAATACAGTACAGTACAGTACAGTACAGTACAGTACAGTACAATACAGCACAACACAACAATACAATACAAAGCAGTGAGCTAACAGTCAATAACTACTGACCATAGAAGTAAGACATAGACACATATAAACCAACAACAGAAGGAAGATGAGATAAAGAGGTATCTGAGGAGAACATTTCAGATTCCATGAAATAAAGCAGTCTAGATTGAGAACCTCTACAAATGAGGCACACAAAAGCAAAAACTAGCTGTAACTTCAACAAGGCATCTACCAGCCCATGGGAGAGGAGAATGCAATCACCTTTACTCCTGTGCGAGGCTTCAGACAGCATATTGATCTGGATCCTGCTTCTTCTCCCAGCTGTAATTTCTGGAGGATGCTTTGCGGGTCCTTGGAGTTCTCTCCCCAGTAACACCACAACCTGTTCATGGATAGAGTTGACTTGATTCTTGTCTCCAAAACTGTAGACTTGCTGAGAGCCATTCCTGCTATTCCCCTCAGCTCAGAAAGCCTCACTCTAAAGTTTGGACAGCCTCCTTCTCTGCTCTGAGTCAATTAATTCAACAGTCTGTACCAGCAAATATCTTCAAAGCACCTAAAATATTTCAAGTATTGCTTTCAAGTCTTGGGAGAATGCAGTGAACCAAACAGACAAAAGTTCCTAGCTTTATGAAGCATACATTCTGAACTGAGGAGTTTAGCAATAAACAATAAGCACAATTTTAAAGTAGTATTCACATCAGCCAAGAAATGGAAACAACCTACATACATCAGCTGATGGATAGGAAAAGAAATTATGGAATACTATTAGGTCATAAAAAAGAACGAGATTCTGCCATTTGTAACAACATAAATGGAAGCAAAAATTATTATGTTAAGTAAAATAAGCCAGACACAGAAAGATAGACATCACGTGACTTTACTCATGTGCAGAATCAAAAAAAAATGATCTCATAGCAGTTGAGAGTAAAATGGAGGTTAAGGAGAGGAGAAGAGAGGAAAGAATGGAGAAGGGTTGACAAATGGGTACTAAGTTGTAGTTATACAGGGGCAAGAAATTTTTGCATGTTATTTCACAGTAGGATGGCTAAAGACAATAGCATGTTGTGTATTCAAACATCTCAAGGAAAAATTGGAAAGTTTTCACCATAATGCAGCAATAAGGGTTCAAACCTGATTTGAACATTACACAAAAAATACACATAGCATATGGTACCCCATTCATATGCACATTTTGATGCCCCTGTGAATGATAAATTTAAAGTTGTTAATGAAAAATAATAAGCATAATAAATAAGTAAATTATAGGACATTGGAATTTGATAAGTGCTATGGGGTTTGATAAGTAGTATAGGATAAAAAGGATTTAGAATGTGGGCTGGGGGAGCTGCTTGATTTTTTTCTGCACTGAAGATTGAACTCAGGGCCTTTGCACTAAGCTGTATTCCTTCTTCCTTTCTTCCTTCCTTCTTCCCTTCCTTCATTTTCCCTTCCTTGTTTCTTTCCTCTCTTTTCCTTCTTTCTCTCTCCTTCCTGCCTTCTTTCCTTCCTTTCTTTCTTCCTCCCTTCCTTCTTTCTTTTTTCTTCTTTTCTTCAAAACAGTCTTGCTAATCGCTCATGTGGGTCTCAAATTTGGTGATCCTTCTATCTCAGCCTCTTAGAGCACCAGGATTACAGGCTTGCACCTCTATGCCTACTTTCCTTAGAATTTTAAGTAGACTTGTTGGGTTAGAGATCTCAAAAAAAGTGATATTTGAGTAAAGACTTGAATGGGCAAAGAAGTTAGTCTAGTGGCTATTTGGATGAGAATGTTGCAGGAAGAGGGAAGAGTAAATGCAAAGACCAGGAGGCCACGTGACGTTCTACCCAAGGAATGAAGGAAGGCCAAGGCAGCAGAGTGGAGTGAGCAGGGCTGAGAAGAACAGGAGGCACATTCAGAAAGGCAATGGAGAGGCCTAGAGCAGATTAGGCTTTTACTCTGAGTGCTATGGGGAACTGTAAATGAAATGGTGAGTAAGGGAGGTCAGATTCCAAATGGGCTGCTTGAGTGATTATGTTGAGACCTCAGCACGGGAGGAAGGCTGGAGCAAGGAGACCAACGAGGAGGGAGTCCATTGGCAATGAAGGTGAGAGATGTGTTGAGAATCTGGATGTATTTTGAAGGTAGAGCCAACAGAATTTCTTGTACCTGAGGAAGTGTGAGAGAAAGATGAGTTTTGGATGATGTCATGTCATGATAGGGCTGACAGTGGACTGTGTAGGTTTGTGAGACAGATCCACTCCATGCTTTTGCTTGTAGGCCAATCTGTTCCTTGCTACCCCAGGCTCACTATGGTGGTAAACATTCAGCAGGCAGAAAATAAAAGTCAAATGGACAAACAAGGAAACGAGTAATTCCAGATAACCTCAAAGAAGGCAACTGAGGGTCTTGCTGCTTCCTGGGGTTCTACCCAGACAAAGAGCAAAATTTTTCCTCTACTATCAGATTCCCAAGAACTGTCAGAATTCCTTTCACCCCACTCCATCCCTATCTAGGATTTCCAGTTTGACCCAGGGACAGAGCAATAGTCTGGTTCCTGGAACCACATCACTCAGTTCTTTTGCTTCCTTTCTAATAGGTCTTTCCCATTCCCTCCTTCAAATAATCCTCTATTTTCAGGAATAAGAAAATCTGTCTAATTGTGGATTCAAAATTAAAAGATTTTTATGCTTGGTTTTTCTCTTTTGAAACTCCAAAAATTAAACACCATATTATTGTTCTCTAAGTTCATACCAAATGATCCATATGTAGCCAGATATACTCAATATTACTTAAAATTATAGTTGGCATACTACCGATTAAAGGGGGAATACAAGAGGTACAAGAGAATACCAAGGATGTAAAACACATCAGGTAATACAGAAAAATTCTTCTGCAGCTATTTCTTGATCATTTTGGATGAAATGGATTTGCCCTAGAATAGGCTATGCCAACACTATCCTTTTATGATTGTTATCTGCCTGTCCATTGACCAGAGTAAATTAGGCTATTGATATTTAAGCAAAACAGATTCTCCCTATGAAATTATACAAAATGTAACAATGTTCACACTGGCCCCACTGTACAAGCTAATAATTAAACAACTTCTATGTCATTTTCTGAACTTTCAGAGAGGACATTAAACAGTCAGGCATTTGTTAATGATAGAACATTTCCAGGGGAGAATAGCCAGCAAGAGAATTGAAGGGACTGGATTCACAGTACGCAGTGCAGACAATGAAATGTGAAAGGGCTTTTGAAGAAAAAAACAGGAGATAGATGCTTCAGCAACGGGGTCACAGCATTCTTTACCTTCCAATTCTGCCAGTGCTTATATCCTATCTAGTTAATTCATTTCTATAATTCAGTATCCATCTCATATTTGTAAATTCAGTATCCATCTCATATTCAATATCCATCTCATATTGCTAACTCCCTATTAGCTCATAAAAGAACAATAGATTCTTTAACTCATGAACAAAAGTTTTGAAAAAAAGTCTTTTTAACAAAAGTCTTGAAAATCTCCATATTTGTAAAGACTATCCTGATCTTTCATTTTCCCCTATGTGGTGGAGTTTCATATAACTGAAAAACTATGAGAAATTACTCAAATCTTGCTTTGTGATCAGTTTATGTCCTATAAGAAATATTTACAGAATCAATTTCACAAATTTGGTTTTTCAAATTTTTGAAAAGAATACATGGCTACCTTACTTATACCATAGATTCTGGTCATCAATTTAACATTTTACTATTTGTCCAAAAGTTCTATCTTCTGACTAAGAATTAATTTTTTTTAGTCCACTACACTTACCTCATTGGTTCTTAAATCTTTCTTCTTCACTTCAGGCATCATTTTCTGGCAGAAGTGTTTTGTGAAAATATACAAGGTCACAAATTAAGTCCCATCTTGCACCCAAATGTACACATCTTTAGCTACGCACTGGCTTCTGGCTACGTTATTCTCTGAGCTCTTCTGTCCTGCTCACCAGCAATTAATATTCAAATTAATCTCAGCAAAATTGCAAATTATTTCGTGTCATGAACTTCCACATCACCTGTAAAGAGACAACCACAAATGTTAAATTCATGAAGTCAAAGTCTCTTCTCTAGTTTCCCTTGAAAATAGAGCCAGTCATTTGAAGTGAACTTACATGAAATCATATAGAGAGAGAATAAATCCAAATAGTTCTTTGTTTCATAGCAAATATTCAAAATAACCTTCTAGGTATATAAGTTATAAAGAGATGATTTTCTTATGACTTTGCACCCAAAGAGTATGTAGTCTGCACTGGATTTTAATCATTCAACAAACATTTGTTTAGCAATTATGGTACGCCAATTACTTCCGTAATTATTAGACATACAATAGTGGATGAGATAGGTCTTGTTCCTACTGTACTGCAGGAAAACAGACAGTAAATAAACCAATAAAATAGTAGGTAGTGGTAAGTTTTGTGATACACTTGTAGCAGGGTATTATAATTAAGAATGACATTGAAGTGTGTAGACTGTATTCTTGTCATACAAGGCCCTCATTTTGGGGGTTACAGTTCTTCTAAGACTAATTTGTTCAGAATTTTCATCAGGAAACATTGAGTTTCGTGAACTTTTTCTCTCTTATTGAGATGATCATATAACTTTTGTTCTTCAATCTGTTGCTATGAGGTAACATGTTTATCAGTGTGTGGAACCATCCTTGCATCCCAGGGATAAATCCCGCTTGATCTTAACATATGATCCACTTGATGTGCTGTTCAAGTTAACTTGCTGGCCTTGTCATGACATTTTTTACATCTATGTTTATCAGGATATTGACTTGTAACTTTCTTTTCTTAGAGCATCATTATTTGGCTTTGATATGAGGAGAATGCTAACCTCACAAAATGAGTTCGAAGTATTTCTTTCTCTCCAACTTTTTGGAAGAGTTTGGGATGGCTAGTATTAATTCCTTTTTAATATTTTTATCTGTTTCATTAGTATATATTTTCAGTACATGATGTTTACATTCATCTTAGGGAGTGGGTACATATGCTTAACATATCTGGATTCTTTTTAGTCTCTTTCCCCTCCTCAACAACCTCCTCTCTTTCCATCTCTTGATCCACTTTCTCCATTTTCATTATTATGATTTTTAAAATTCATGTTTGCAACATGTTGCATTCACTGTGGGTAGGTGGCACATGTACCTGATACATTTTACATCTTTCTAATAAACACTTATTAGAATGTATCCCTGAATAGCATTTGTTCTGGACTGTCCTTCATCAGGAAGTTTTAGATCACTGACTCGATCTCTTTGTTATTAGTCTGCCCACATTTTCTAGTTTATGACTGAATTTTGATAAGTTTTATGCCTCTAAGTTATTATCTATTTCTTCTAAATTTTCTAAGTCTTCCAACTTCTTGTTGTATAATTTTTCATAGTAATCTCATTTCTGAGGTACTAATTGTAATATCTTCTTCAATCCTGATTTTATTTGAGGTCTCTCTTCTCGCCATCTTTCTCTCTCAATAAAATTTGTTAGTTCTGCTAATCTTTTCAAAAACTTTAGGAATTCTGGAAATATGGCAGAGTAGTGAGCAACAGAAAAAGAGCCTCTCAGAGATTTGGTGTCCAGACACTAGAATATAGCAATGTGAGGAAGAAAAGAAGGAGGGAAGTGGGTCTTCAGAACCAAGGAAGTATCTGAAATGAGAATTGAAGTTCACAAGGAGAGAAATAAACAGAAACTTCAATGAAGAATAGGTGGAAAGTGATGCTTTCTCCCCCAGCCCAGACTCACTGTGTGGGAGGGTCAGTTAACACCACAGATGCACAGTGACTGCAGGTAACCCCAGAGGCCTCCACAGAGGGACACACCAGTGGAGCAGAGCAGTAGACACAGCAGACTACAGCGACTGGTGAGTGGTGCCAGTTCAGACATCTCTTGGGAGAGGGCAATTGGCCAGGAGCTATTTCCGAGAGGGGTCTTCTGAGCTCAGAACTCAACAACTGCTAGCACCACCTAGAGGTTCCCAGGCAAATTCAAACCCTCAGGAGGCCAATGCAAGGCTACAGGCTGAACAGGCCTGGTTACAGCTTCACAGCCAAAAAGCAACCTGAACTTCAGTGGAAATAAATGTTCAGGCTCCATGAGATTATACACTCTCCTGTCATGAAGCTACTGCTGGTTTGCTGAGATTAATCATGTCGTCTGTCAGTGACAAGAGAGATACAACCTGAGGTGAACATTTCTTTTCTGTTTTTTTCCTCTATTTTTCCTTTTCTTTCTCTCTGCTTATTTCTTTTTTCTGGTTTGTTTTTTCTTCATTGTTGGTTCTTGTTTCTATGTGAATGTGAACATGAATTCTATGTTTTTTGTTGTTGTTCTCTTCTGTTCTTGTTTTTATTTCTTCTCTCTACAGTTACCCCATTTTCTGTACCAGTTTTCCAAAGTTTGCATGATTCCCCCTTGTGTACTCTATCCTTGCTTCTAACCTCTTCCTCTTTTTCTATTTCTTTATTTTTCCCCTAAACTCTTTTAAAATTTCTTCCTGATGGTAAAATTGCCATATTGATCATTTATTTACTACATACAGTTATCTGGTTTGTTTTATATATGTTATATAATTACAAATCTAGTTCATATGGTTAAAGGTGACAAATTAATAATTACCTCAGTTTGTCATTTTTAGGCTGTGTTTGATACTATTGCTATTGTTGAGTGTGTCATTCAGCCAAAGTGGCATAATTGTTTTAACCAACTGTTCTTCCTGTTACACCAAGACTGACATTACTTAGGGGTAATTGTCTTAGTTACTTTTCTCATTGCTGAGACAAAATACCTGATGCCCAAAATTAAGGAAGGAAAGGTTTATTTAACCCACAGTTTATGGAGGTTTCAGTCCATAATCTGCTGGATCTAAGGCAGGGTGGCTCATAGCAGAGGGCAACAGTTCCTGGTAGCAGAAAGCAGTGAAGGCAATAAAAGCAAAAAGAGAGGAGCATGCAAAGAAGACTCTTTCTGTCCCTTATATTGTATGTAAACTACCCACAATAGGGTGGGTGTAGCACTCGCATCTATTATCCTAGCATTAGACCACGAATCAATCACAAACTCTAGAAGCCTGCCCCATGACTGCAAGAGGTTTTGGGAGGACATTCAGACACAAACCAGAACAGTAATAAAAAATACTCTAGCCCAGTGCCAAAGAACCAGAAGTTCAGCCTCTGCATTGAAAACTACAGTATTCCGAAAAAGGAGATTGAAGAAGATATCAGAAAATGAAAAAATCGCCCTGCTCTTGTGTAGGAAGTACCAACAGTGACAACGGCCATGCTCTTGAAATTATTATGCAGATTCAATTCATTCATGATCGAAATTCCAAGAGCATATCTCACAGAATTAGAAAAAACAATTCTAAAATTCATTTGGAACCATAAGATACCTAGAATAGCAAAGGGAATTCTGGGCAACAAATATGCAGAGGGCATCACAATCCATGACTTGAAACTATACTACAAATCTACCCTGATAAAGACAGCATGGTACTGTCAAAAAAAAGTAGACCCAAGGATCAGTGGAACAGATTAGAAGAGGCAGAAAGAACCCTAGACATATTTAGCCACCCTATCTTTGATAAAGGTGCACAACACTTTCACTGGAAGAAAGATAGCCTCTTTAATAAATGGTGCTAGGGAAATTGGCTTTCCACATGCCAAAGACTAAAACTAGACCCTTATCTTTCACCATGTGTTACACTAAAATAAAAATGAATCGAAGATCTAAATACTAAAAGAGAAACATTTAATCTGCCAGAAGATAGAATAGGTAGAACTCTTAAAGACACTGGTGTGGGCAAAGACTGTATAAATTAAACCCTGATTGCACAGGAACTATCACAAAGAATCAATAACTGGGAACCCATCTTTTTTTTTTTTTCACACCAGGGATTGAACTCACAACCTCGCACCTGCCGGACAGGTGCTTAAGCCACTGAGCCAAACTTCTGGCCCTAGCTTTTTGAGGCAGTGTTGCACTATGTAGCTCAGGCCGATCTTGCGCTCGCATGGTAGCCCAAGCCGACTTCGAACTCACAACGTGGGATCTCATCTTATTGAAAAGCCTTTCCACAGCAAGTGAAACCACCAACAGAGAGAAGAGATAATCCACAGTGTGGGAAAAAAGTTTTTGCCACTGTCCTCAGGCAAAGGACTTACGTCTAGAACATTTATAGAACTCAAAAAAAAAAAATCTGACTCCCCAAGTTTAAAGACCCAATCCAAAAATGGGCATCTGAAACGAATAGACACTTTCAGAAGAAGTATAAATCACAAATAAATATATGAGAAAATTTTTCAACATTGGTCATTCAAGAAATGCAAATTAAAACAATGCTGAGATTTCATCTCACTCCAGAAAGAATGGCTATTATTAAGAAAACAACCAAAAACAAATGCTGGAGGGACTGTGTAGAAAAGAAACCTTTCTCCACTGCTGATGGGAGTGCAAACTGGTGCAACCACTGTGGAGATCAATGTGGAGATTCCTCAGAAAAACTGGGACTAGAGGTTCCATTCCTCTTCTTGGTATCTTCTTGGAAGTTTTAAAAGCATCATGCCACAGCGATATATGCATGCTAATGTTTATAGCAGCACAGTTTGTTATAGCTAAATCTTGGAAACAGCCCAAATGCCCATAAACTGATGAGCAGATAATGAAGATTTTTTTTAATATAATGGAGAACAACTACTTGCCATAAAGTGTAAGTTTGAGACATTTCTAGCTAAATGGGTGTACCTCGAGACCAGCCTCTTAAGTGGAATACATTGGACACACATGTGTAAATACCACATGGTTTCTCTAGTGTGAGAAACTGAAAGTGTAAATAAGGACCAAAATTCATAATAAATATTGTGAAATAGGAAGAAAATTTTCAAATGGGAAGGGGATCTCATGAAGGGGGAGGGAGAAAGGAAGGAAGGAAAAGAAACAGCTGTTGAGAAAAGAAAGAAAATGGAAACAAAGCTTTTGCAAATATGGAGGGGAAGAGGAGTTGAAGGGAGGGTAGGGGAATGGGGGAAAGAGAATCAAGTTATAACAAGTACAGGCACAAATTCCATGTAATGGATGTGATCATTACATATACCTAAAATATACCAATAAACATAATTAATTTAAAAAATAATCAACTTTAATTTCATTGATCCATTCTATTGTGTTTTGTTGTAGTTACTTTCCTCATTGTTGAGACAAAATACCCAACATTCAAAGTTAAAGAAGAAAAGGTTTATTTGGTTCACAGTTTGAGAGATTTCAGTCCACAGTCCCCTGGTTCCAAGTCAGGGTAGCTTGGCAGAGGGGCATTACAGAGAAGAAATAGCCCACTGCAGAGCAGGCAGGAGAAAGCATATTAGCTCTCTTTCTGTCCCTCATATTTTATGCAGGCCACCTTCCCTAGAGCAGGTGAAGCACTCACATCCTTAATCCTAGCCGTAACTATGCCAAACCAAGCAGTTGACTGAATCACACACCCTTGATCCCAGCAGCACACACTCTAGATCCAGCCACCTCTGTAAAAACCCTACCTATGACCACATGGGGGGACATCCAGACACAAACCATAACATCTTTCTAATGATTATTTCACTTCTTTCTCCTCGTATTTTTACTGTTTCTTTCCTTTCACTGATTTTGGTTTAGTTTGTATTTCATCTTCTAGCTCCTTAAAGTGTAAAGTTGGATGTTTGCACTATCCAATGAAAGCTAGAGGTTGAATTCTATCCTGTCAAATTCCAATTGCTTTTTTCTCACTAATGGAAAGAAAATCACAAAATTTGAGTATTTAGTTGAAGACATAAAATAGTCAAAGCCATATTAAGGAAAAACAAAATTAGAGGCATCACATGCCCTGATTTGAAACTATATGACAGAGTTATAATAATCAAAACAGCATGGTACTGGCAAGAGACCAGTGCAACAGAATAGAAAGACCTGAAATAAATCCATGCATCTATGATCAATGAATCAGATTCAGGGCACCATGAATACACAACAGAGAAATGGAAAGTGTCATAAATAAACAATGTTGGGACAAGTGGATAACCACATGCAGAATAATGAAATTAGCTCTGTACCACATACCATAAAAAGCTTAATTCAAAATGCATTAAAGACTGAAACTATAAACTCAATAGACAAAAACATGGCCCCATGATGTTAGTCTGAGTGATGTTTTTGGATATGACACCAAACACAGGCAACCAAAGAAAAATAGAAAATTGGATTACATCAAACTAAAAAATTTTCTGCATAGCATGGAAAATAATTGATAGGGTAAAGAGACAACTGACAGAGTGAGAGAAAGTACTTGAAAGACATATATCAGAAAGTTAGTATCCAAAATATATAAGCAATTCAAACTCAATAACGAGAAAACAAATGGATAAAGGCTTAATCAGGCATGGTGGTGCACGCCTTTAATCCCAGCACTCGGGAGGCTGAGGCAGGAGGATCAGTGAGTTCGAGACTAGCCTGGGCTACAAAGTGAATTCAAGTCCAGCCTGAGCTGCATAGTGAAACCCTGTCTCAAAAAATAGGGCTGGGGATTTAGCTCAGTGGCTTAAGTGCCTGCCTGGCAGGCACAAGGCTGTAAGTTTGATCCCTGGTACCAAAAAAAATGGTCAAAGATTTAAATAAACATTTCTCAAAGGATGTACAAATAGATGAAAAACACAATCAACACTACTAATCATCAGGAAAATGAAAATTTAAACCACAATGAATATCATCTTATACCTATTGGAATAGCTCTTATCAAAACCATGACACATAAAGTGTGGAGAAAATAGAAATTTTGTTATGCCACCATAAGATCTGTTATGCCACTACTGGGTATGTATCCAAAAGCCATGAGATCAGTGTCTTAGAGGGGTATCTTTGCTCCCATGTGTATCACAGTACCATTTTCAATAGCCAAGATATGGAAATGAACCAAGTATGCAGCAACAGATGAATGGGCTGAGAAATTGTGGCAGGTATCTGAATGTGGATGGAAATAATATCACTCAGCCTCTGAAAAGAAGGAAATCCTGCCATTCACATAAACACTGATGAATGTGGAGAACTTTATCTTAAAAGAAGTAGGCACAGAAATGTAAGTACTGTATAAATTCACTTAAAAGTGCATTCTTTAAAAAAAGTCAAAACAGAGCGTACAAAGGTGATTACTAGAGAGAGTGGATGAGGAAGAAATGGGAAGATGTAGATCAGAGGGTACAAACTTGCAGTTATATAGTATAAAAAACATGTAGAGATCTAATGCACAGCAGAAGGGCAATAGTATACTATATAGTATATTGAAAGTCTTCAAAAGGGTAGATTTTTTAGTTTTCTTACCACAAACACACAAAAACATAACTATCACTATTTATTGACGATGACATGTCAAATCACTTATCTGCAGTAATCGTTTCACTATGTATGTCTGATATCATGTTTTTCTACAAAAAAGATGAAAAGAACACAGAAGTGTACTGATGATAATTAAAATCACTTATTATCCCAAATCAAGGGACAAAAATCTGTGCTGGGGATGGGGCTCAGTGGCAGAGTGCTTTTCTAGCACTTTTCTAGATTCTGGGTTTGATCCTCAGCAATCCAAAACCAAATGAAACAAAACAAGTATCTGAAATTACTTGGGTCTATTTTCTTCCAATCTTACCATTTTCCTTTGCTTTCTAATGTATGTGTACATGCATGCTTTTCTTTAAAAAATATTCTGTCTATTGGTTTATAACCTGATTTTATTCCTCTGCATTTCATTATACTAAGTATCCACAAATGGCTCTGTTTTTTGAAAACATAATTTTTAATGATGGAATAATACTCCCTTGTCCCATAAATTATTTAACCATTTTTCAACTGTTGGACATTTATGTTATTTCCAATTTTTCACAATTTTAAATAATGCTAAAATGACTAACATTAACATCACACATAAATATTTAACTACAACTCTGATTATTCTGTGACATTTATGCATTCCTGGGAGGCTGGCTAGCATAGTAGCTTAAAGAAAAGTCTAGATTCTAGACACTGTACCCTTAATTAAGAGTTGATATCTACTGTGAAAAGCAGCAGTGTGTCCTTAGGCAGTAATTTAACCTTCCTGACCCTCAAAAGCATATAAAGAAAAAAAAGACATTTCTGTGTATGTGTGTAGTTACAAACATAAGCCTACAACTGTGTGATATAATTAAAATAGTAAAGAAATAGTGCCACTGTCTACGTACCACACCAGGCCTTGTTTTAAATACCAGGATACCTACTCCTGGTGTAATTGAAACCTGAGTAAGTATACATTCTCAGAGTTTCTGACATTTTCTTCAATGTGACGATTACTTTTGTGTTCAAACAGATGACAAAAGGTGGGAAAGAAGTGATATATTTCACTAAGTGCTGTTAAGTGAGTGATTTTAATAATTAATACATTACAATCCTAACAGTGAATAAACAGTGATGTTAATTGTCTTCTTGATTACAGAGTCAATGCCAAGGATGTGATTCAAAGGGCATTTAACCCCCTAAACTCTGCTCAAAGAAAGAAATAGATGTTTGCTTTTAACCTTCCTGGTCTCTTCATAATCTGAATCATTAAGTACCTCTTATAGTTTTGAGTCATATTTCTAGTTAGTCATTCTCCTGGTCCTTCTTTACAAAGCAAAATATAAATCAAATTATATTTTTAAATTTCCATGAGCTTCTTGAGTCCAGGCCATCTCAATAAAATAGTTTAAATGCCACCCGCCTATTAAAATGTTTCCCTTGTTCCAAAGTATTTATACTATCAAATTTAAATTGTGTTTTAAAGGAAAGAGTATTTTAAAGATATGAATCGTTAATGTCATGCTATTATAAATAAGGGGGTATATGGCAAGTAAGTTCACAACAAAATAAGGAAATTTCAATTTGTACATGTTAAGAATTTCAAAATAAAAATTAATAGAAGAATGTGATAATTATGAAAGGATAGTGTAGGTGGCATGTCTAATCTAGGAAAAAAAATGTTCAGAAAAATAATCACCCACAAAAATCCTTTGCTTTGCCAAGATACAAAAATCAAAACATAACAAAGTGAACATTGGCCCTGAGTTTTGCCCAAACATTTAATACAACCACACAAAATTAAAAAGAACTTTTTCTTCACAATCAATCAAATCAAATCCTTTTCATGAAATGGAAGACTCCATGAAACCATTTATGGTTAGCTAGGAATCCTTTTTTTTTTACTGGGAGGTAGAGGTGGGACCTTCAAACTATAGATCAGTGTAGAGGTTTAATTGCCAACACTGTTCCCAGTATGTCCATGCTGCCTGCTAAGTGTTGCCTGCACGATTAGCCACATTTTTTAATTGGTTATTCATTTGGGTGGTATAGTGCTCGTGTAAACTGGAACCTGCCTCACCTATATAACTTCAGACTCTGGAGAATAGCAGATATTTACAACATAGGTGCTCCGTGAATGAATGAATGAATGAATGAATGAATGGGTTAGTCGTGCATCCCTGCCTTCCCTTATATGTCAGTCCAGGGAGAAGATAATTTCTATTTCCTTGGTCTTAAAGCCTGTAAACTTGGATTCCTATTTTCTGAGACTGCCTCCTGAATTCGCCCTAGTGGAAGTCCCATTTCATGATAGGCTCTCAATCTGCTTGTGAATAGGAGTCACAAAGGGGACCAGAAAAAGACTAATCAGTGCTTGGTGAGGTGCTGTTGTTTTTTAAAGTATATTAAGTATTCCTGTAGCACATCATCTTTGTAGTACTTGATTTTACATCACAATAGTATATTAACACATGTGAGTGTGATTGAACACACAATCTAACAACTCATGAATCTAATAAGCGCCTCGAGTCTTTTTGGAATCCAAAGGAAAGCTCTGAACTCCTGGGAAATTCTAAGGGCCTAGGAATTACTGAGCCCCACCACTTCACCAGGTGAGCAATTTTCTCTAGAACAGGAAGCACCATATCCACTTTTCTTGATTTGTGGCTTTGGACACCCGAGAGGCAGCAGTTGCATGGATGTTTAAATCAGGAAGACTGAATGGGTTGGTGTTAAGAAATCTGTAGAGCTGCACAAAGCAAGGAGGGAAATTCTGAGCTTTTTTTTTTTTTTTAAATCAAGTCACTACCATTTTAGTGGCAACATATTTGCTTCACATGCTTCACAATCTAACTTCTTGCATTGAACAAGCGGGATAATTAACGTGAATCGAAACACAACAGTAATCCCAGACGTTTCCTTTCCACCATGCTCTCGTGTTACACAGACTCATTTATTGACATAAATGATTTCTGTTTTGATATCTTTCTGAATATATCTATGTTAACAAAAATTGCTTAGTTTTGCATAAATACCACCATTTGCATTTTTTAATTTTTTAACTTTATCAATAAACAAAGAAATTGCAATCGCATATTGGTTTTAAGGAAGAACCTGTTAGATATGCCATGCAAAAAAGAGAGTCAGTGATGCAGGCAATAAAAGAATTTACCAATGATCAAGGAATATAGGAAAAACAAGAGTTTACTCAGATCAGAGTACTCTGACTTGAGGGACGGGGACGACTTCCCAAGAGAGGAATTATGCAGTCAGGGTGAGAGACTGGGGTTTTTATAAGTGATTAAAGATGCAGGAAAGTCTTAGAAAATCTAGATATCTCAGGAGTGTTTCTTCCCAAATGCCTGGTTTCTGCTGAATCTTTAGAAAGCCCTTTACTGTTTCTAAAGTTGTACACTAAGTTGCAAACCACCAAGACCTCTCCTAGAGCTCCCAGAAGACCTTTCAGACTTAGATAAGGATATCTGTTTATTATGATCTTTCCTTTTGGGGAAAGATGGAACATTGGCTCCTTAGAAGGAAAGAACAGTTTTGTATTCATGTTTTTTATTTTATGCTGTTTCCAGTCAACATTAGTGCCGTGCCTCATGACTACCAGTGCATGGAGGGCAGGATTGTATCACCAGAGAAATTTGAGTGCTTAAAATTTTAACCATTCCATCGCAAGACATTCTCAGCTTCAGTCTGGAGAGACAGTGTCTAAATTATTTCATCATTGCTGGAAAGAAGTACGTTGCACCCACAAGTTAAAGTAGGAGAGATTTGTTTTACAATTCGTAGAAGTTTCAGTCCATAGATAGCTAGCTCCAAGTCAGGGTGGCATGGCAGAGGAAAAACAGTCTATGGCAGAGAAGGCAGAACAGCAACCAGTCTGCTTCCTTTCTCTTTTATTCCATTCAGTCTACAAGTCTATCAGTTGGTGCCACCCACAACCAAGGTGGACCTTTTCATTATCCACACCCAGGACTATGCTAAACCAATCAGCAGACTAATCCAGTTCTCATGTGCCCCTGGTCCAATATCACACACTCACGATACAGCTACCTCCCAAAAGTCCCACATATAAGTGCATGAGGTTTGAGGGAGACATGTAGACATACACCACAACAGATGGTTTCATAAATGTAGTGGGGTGTGGAGAGTCCAGTGCTGCATCTAGGTTTATGTTCATATCTTTACTTTGCGTTCACAAGGAAATGGCTTATCACAAAATCATCGGACTCCTTCATATGCTCACCTCATTAGCTCACAAAGAATACTTATTTCATAGGAATCAGATGGAGTCTTGGAAGGTTTAATACAGACCCTGGAGGAAAAGTTTCTCAAGAGAGGTGTTTCATGCCCCACCCTCCCGAGGGGCACACAGCAACCTTCCTGCCCAGTGAAGCTGCAGGACCAGATGCTGAAACAAAGGAGATGCAGCCTCGCTGAGCTGCCCACACTGGCCACCCTGCTTCCTCCTTCAGGTTTCAGAAATGTTGGGCTGGTGCTGTTGTCTCTGTCTGA
>RJWM01032758.1:0-21199 GCA_004363535.1 Dasyprocta punctata | reverse complement strand
TCAAAATATATCAAAGATCTAAACATTAGAAAAGGTGTAGGCATTATTTACCTGAATAATTTCATTGTATAGTTCAGAAAACAAATTCCAAGAGATTAAAGGACTTTTCAAGATTCCACAGCTAGTTAACACCCAGAGATAGAACTAGAGCATGGATTTCCTAGCTCTTGGTTCTTTCTTTTACTAGTGTATATTTTTTTTCCCTTAAAATTGTTGATTTTCCAGTGAAAAATCTGGGTCAGAATGAGCACTACATTTAGATAGCCATACCTATTTTCAAATCACTTTAGTTTCTGCATGTGGAAAAGAAAACACACACACACACACAGAAGCCAAAAAGAGAGATTCAAGGCAACTGTTAAGAGCTGTTAAAGCTGAAAATTCTCCACACCTGCAGGAGCCAGCCAGCCAGGTCTGAGAACAAAGACCACCCTGGATGAGTAGCAGAGAAAAGCAACTCCAGGCCCCAAAACATCATGTTCTTAGGTTGCCTTACATGCATATTACTAGGCAATGGGGCGTCATGTGACATTAAGTTGCTAAATGTATAAATAAATGCCCCTACAGTGAGAGGGATCCACCTGACCCCAGCCTTCATCTCTTCTTCATTTTCTCACCCTCTCATAGTCCCTTTCCATGGGAACCTCAGGAGCCATGCAGGTCGTGGCAGACAACATTTTATATTTAGGTAGCATTTGTATTCTGGGGCCACCTAACATCCACCCTACCTTTAAGTATCAACACCAAAACTTCTTTCAGGGAATGATACCCCTGCTTCAAATACTGTCTGTGGTGAGGCCACTGATGTGGGTACCCTTTTTAGCCAAGGAGTGGGCACATGGTCAACCTATGTCAGGTGATAGGTTTCATTTCCCAGCCTTCTCCTCCCCTCAAATTCGAATTGTGAAGCAATGACAAAAACAATGCTTCTTCCTTAACTCAAAGATTAAAAAGGTTTCAGGTCACTTACTGCAGTGGAAGTGACTGGACAGGACAATGGGACAGTTTAGACTTACAAGTTCCATTGGTTCTAATCATTCTCTTCTATTTGAAGACTGGTTCTTCAGCTCCCTTGCATTCTTAGAAAAACTGTTTTGCTTAAAGAAACAGAGTAGGTCTCTATTGCTTACAATCAAGAAACTATGACGGACAAAATACTTATGCATTTCAAAATTTGAAGGGTAATGCTGGCATGGTGAAAAACATTTAGTCATAGAAAATCTATGACCAAGAGAAAAAAATACTGAGACATTAAAATTTAGAATACTGTCTATACCTTTCACTTTCTATGGGTGTAAAATTTCACTTTCTATGGGTGTAAATTTAATGATAAAACTCAAATGGCTTGTGAAGGTTGTGGTTAATAAACATCAAAAGGAATCTCCATACTGATTTCCACAGTGGTCTAGATTTTGTAACTTGAAAAACTATTTCTAAGATAACAATATGTAATATGTTGACTAGTATTGATTTCTTACTGTTTTTTTTTTTAAATCTTGCCTTACTTCTACCTTTTTTCTGTTTTGCTTTTTTAAAATAAAAAAATAATAAATACCAAAAGATCTAAATCTAAAAAAGTAAAATTACATTAAAGTAAAGTGGAGAAGCATAGGAAAATTTTGGTTTTAATTCAAATTAGCCAAGAATTTCTCAGAAAGTCACAAAATCCATGAAACATAGAAAGAAAAGATGATAAACTGCAAACATTTCCTTCTCAAAAGAAACTGAAAACACAAGACACAGTCAGGGAGAAAAGTTTTTCAAGGAATATGTCTAATAAAAGGCTTGCAAACAAAACATATATACCACACAAACTCCCAAGTAGTCCACTAACAAATGACCAAAAGGCTTCAATACAAACTTCATCAGTAACATATGAAAAGACAGCATTATGAAAATTTAAAACACTACGAAAAAATCTGAGTCAAGGGGAAGCTAACTAGTGATAACAACTAAATGTAATTCAAGTTTCTACATGAGATCCTAGGGTACAAAAAGGGAATCTGAGAAAAATAATAAAAAGTAATAAAGCATGGATTTAATGATATATCAATATTGATACACTAATCATAATACATGTACTATACTGATGTAAGATGCCAATAATAGAGCAAACTAGGCATTGGCATTGGCATTTAGAAACTGTGCATCATCTTTCATTTTTTTTAATTTGACAAGTGTTCTAAAAATAAAATACAACACATACACACATACACACACCATGTCTAAAATTTAAAAGACTGACTATAATAAGTGTTGGTGAAGATGTGCAAGAATTAGCACTCTCACACACTGCTATCAGAAATATAAAACAGTGTAACAATTCTGCAAAATTATCTGGCAAAACAACTCTTTGATTTAAAAAGACTTGTATCATATATATATGTAGTATACATATATATAGGTATATATATCAAAGACCTTTTTATTTAAGAGAAAATGGACACAGAAAAGAGAAACAAAAAACAAAAGAGACAAACAGCAAAAACAAATCTGATACAATAACATTATAAGTTTACAAAATGAGATGATTGGAATTTGACAGTAGTTGTAATATTGCATATCGTTACCTTCAAAGGAGTTGTTCAGATTAACAGATATAGACATGTAAAATTGATATAATCATATGAGTATTAACTTTTCTTTTTCAATAGCTAATGCATTTAGTAATAGAGTCATTTTAACTATCTTATGTATACCTATTTATAAGTTTATGTCTTTTTCCTTTTCCCTTCCTTCTTTCCTCCTTTCCCCTTAGAATACCTCTTGCTGTCTTTAAAATAACTGCCCATATCATCAAGCCTAATATAATCAAACAAAATAGTTCAGAATAAAACCAATAAAAAAATAAAACAATGGTTACAGAAAAGAGAAACAAAAAACAAAAGGGACCAACAAACAACAACAACAAATCTGATACTGTAACATTATAGGTTTACAAAATGATATGATTGGAATTTGACAGTGGTTGTAACATTGTATATCATTACCTTCAAAGGGGTTGCTCAGATTGACAGATATAGACATGTAAAATTGATCTAATCACATGAGTATCAACTGTTCTCTCTCAATAGTTAATGCATTTAGTAGTATAGTCATTTTGACCATCTTATGTATACCCACATATAAATCTATGTCTTTTTCCTTTTCCCTTCCTTCTTTCCTCCTTTCCCCTTGTAATACCTCTTGTTATCTTCAAAATAACTGCAAACCATCAGGCCTAATATAATCAAACAAAATAGTACAGAATAAAACCAATAACAAATAAAACAATGCAAGCAATATATAGTATAATGTTGATTTCTATAATGCTTCATATTATCTTCGAAGCAATTGTCTATATCATCTGTTATAATACAATCAAACAAACCAAAATAGGTTAAAATCACTCAAAACAGAACAATGAAAGCAATACAGGGTTTCAAAACAAGATGATCAAATATCAATAAAGGCTACCCTAATATATTTTGTTATCTTTGAAATAGCTGCCTATGTCATCATATATAATAAAATTAGGCAGGTCGAGATAGAATAAGATCAAACTAAACAGTTCATTGAAAACAATACTGGACTTAAATCCCAATGATGGATTATTCAATTGTCTGCCCTGTTCAGTGACATCCCTCTGCACTGTTTCTGGATTTTTTTTATCTCTAAAATGTCCTTCAGTATTCTTTGTAGGTTGGCTTGGTTGTCATAAATTCCTTCAGTTGTTCTTTGTCGTGGAAGTATCTTGTTTCTCCATTGATTCTGAAAGATAGTTTTGCAGGGTACATCAATCTGTGTTGGAAATTGTTTTCTTTCAGGGCTTCAAATACTTCACTCCAAGCTCTTCTTGACCTGGTGGTTTGTGTTGAGAAGTCTGTCGTGATTCTGATGGGTTTCCCTTTGTAAGTGATCTGATTTTTTTCTCTAATAGCTTTTAATATTCTGCTTTTGTGTTGAATGATTATTATATGTCTGGGTGTAGATTTATTTTGGTTATGGCTAGCTGGAGTTCTATATGCTTCACTTATCTGAAAGTCACTTCCTGTTCCCATGTTTGGAAAGTTTTCTGAAATTATTTCTGTAAATAGGCTTTTAATTTGATTTGTATTGACCCCTGCTTTTTCACTCATGTCTTTAATTCTTAAGTTATACTTCTTTGGGTTGTCTTGCAGCCGTTGTATTGTTACTTCCAGGTTTCTTGTTATTTTTAGGAGAGCTTTCCTTTCACGATAACAAGCTGCAAACCTGTATTCAAAGTTTGAAAGTCTATCTTTAGTTTCCTTCAGGTGGTTTTGCCAACTTTCATTGGAGTTTTTTATTTCCTGGTAATCTCTTTGAATCTGTCTCATGTATTCTAAATCTTTTTTGTATTGTTCATTCCAGGTTTCCCCCATTTTTTTATGCTCCATTTTTTCATCTATGTCTCCTTTAGAGATGCCTAGCAATTCTTTTATTATGTTTTTCACTTCTTCTTTTAGTTGAGTTAGTATTTCTGTTCTAATTTCTTTTATAGCCTCATGAAGTTGTTTCTTTACTTCAGTTGTCATCACCTCAGAGACTTTAGTTGTGGGACTCCCGACCTCTTCTGTGCTTGCTTCTCCTGGGTTTGTTCTGCTTGGACTGGAGGCCAGAAAATGCCTTTTGCTTCTTTGTCTTGACATATTCCTGTGTTATTCTGGACAAAAGTGTGCACTGTTAAAGCACTGTCTGCTGCCTTTCCCCAGTCTGCCTCGGCTCCCCAATGTCTGGCACAGTGCGTGGGAGTAGGGCTGCCGCCTGGGAACCTGGGCCGGTTATCCACAAATCTTCCACTATCACCCCTAGGGCGTGTGTGAGCCATGGTCTCCAAACTGAGCCAGTCACCCGCTGGGACCCTCAGGGGCTCGGCCGGAGCAATTTCCACATGACTGTGCCCAACTGGGGCAGCTCCGGCCCCAAAATGGCTGCCAGTCCCTCACTCTCCCAACAGGAGGTTGGGGTTTGCTGCACTCACCAGTTTAGTCCTCCAGGTCTGCTCTCCCTGTCCACTGCCACTCTCCTCCGATGCTGCCTCTCTGGGCAGAGGCCTCCAGGGTTGCCATCGCCACCACTGCAGGACTTTGGTCGTGCGCCCCCAGGTTCTAACAACTCCTTCACAGAATGGGTCCAGCTCTGGGCAGAGGTGCCACCAGCCACCACCCCCCTTGTTTGCGTATTTCTTTTTACTCTTTCTGTGGGCTTCAATTCTCACTTTTGATTCTTCCTGGGTCCATAGGACCTTTCTTATCTTCCCCATGTTGCTATAGTCCAGCATCTGGACTGTATCTTTCAGGGAGGCCGCTTACCCTGCTGTTTACCATTCCACCATCTTGTCAAGCTATATATATATCAGAAACTCTTATAACCCAAGAAGACCAACAGTCCCTTAAAGTGGCAGAAAGTATGAACACAAATTTTATCAAAGAAGGTATGTAAATGCCAATAAGGAAATGAAAAGTGAGTCAGTATCATCACTCACTAGCAAAATACTAATTAAAACTACAGCATTACTACTATACAGCTAACATGGCTAAACTGTAAAAGATGAATGATGCAAATTACTGGTTAGGGTGCAAAATATCTGGAACACTCATATTCTTTTGTTAGAACTGTAAAATAGTATTATAGTACAACCCATTTGGAAAACAGTTTAGTTGTTTCATATGAAATTAAGTATGCATTTACCATATGACTTGGAATTTTTCTGGTCATTCAACCAAGAGAAACAAAAGCATATGTCCATACAAAAAATTGTATGTCAGTGTTTATAACAGCTTTACTTAAACAGCAAAAATGTTTAAAAAACCCAAATGTCTATCAACATGTGAATGATGTGAACAGATAAACAAACTGTGGTATACTCATCCAGTGGTGTAGCTCTCAGCAAAAAAGGAAGAAACTACTTACATATGCAAAAACATGAGAAAGTCTCAAGATCATTATGTTAAGTCAAAATAAGCAGGAAAAGGAATTTTAAATAATGAAAGAATTAAAATCAATTGAGAATCATTAAATACCAATTTTTTTACATAAAAAGAAAAAAACACAATCACATGGAGACACCAGACTTTGAATCACCAAAACAATCTTGAGCAAGAGAACAAAACTGGAAGCATCATACCCCTGATTTCAAAATACCCCCACCAAGCTATAGGAATCAAAATAGCATGATACAAAACTGTCATGAAAAACAGATTCATTGATCAATGATGAGGGATAGAAATTCCAGAAATAAAGTCACACATTTGCAGTCAATTCATCTTCAAATTCTGTGGAGAACATACATAGGGAAAGGACACTCTTAAATAAATGATGTTGAAAAAATTGATATCCTTGTGCAGAAGAATAAAATTAGATCCTCATTTTGTACCATATATAAAATCAAATAAAATGTACTACAATTTAAACATAATCTGTTATTCAAAGTTGCAAGAGAAACACAGAGAGAAAAATGACATTGGTCTTAGCAATGATTTCTGTTCGCCTTGTTCCTCCTCCTCTTCCTCTTCCTCCTTTTTCTCCTCCTCCTCCATCTCCATCTCCTTCTCTCTCTGTCTCTATGTCTCTGTCTCTCTCTCTGTCTCTCTCAGATATTACCCCCAAAGCACCAAAGTGCAGGAAATTACTTCAAAAATAAACAAATACGTCAACACATTAAGGACCCCTTCTGTCTCTCTGGAGTTATTCTTATTCTCCATTCCTTCCCCCACTAAATTTTCTTACTCTTAAAATGATAAACAAATGATATTGTATCAAAATAAAAATATTCTGCACAGCAAGGGTAATAATAAAGTGACAACTTATGAAATGGAGGAAAATATTTAAAAATCATATTGCTTGTAGAAATCAGTATCCAAAATATTTAAGAAACTCAGACAACTCAAAGACAAAAAATTGATTAAAATGGGCAAAGGGATTGAATAAATATTTATTAAAAGAAGACACCCAAATGGCCAATAAACATGAAAAAATATTCTCTATCATCAATCATCAGGTGAAACAAATGAAAACTACAATGAGAATACATACTGTCAAAAAGACAAAAGTAAGTGTTGATGAGAATGTGGAGAACAGGGAGTCCTTGTATGCCAAGGCAGGAATGTAAATTAGTACAGCAATTTTCTAAATTATATTAAATATTAAATTATATTAAATATTAAAAGTAAACTGCTACTTGATCCCATAACTGTATTTCTGAATATACATACAAAGGAAATGAAATAGGTACATCAAAAATATAACTACACTTCCACATTTATTGCAGGACTATCCACAGAAGCCAAGGTGTGGTAACAGTTTTAAGTGTATATCATTGGGTAAACAATAAAGAAAATGTGGTATAAATACACAATTCAATACTATTGGCCTTCAAAAAGAAACTCTATCATTTGTGACATAGATGAAGCAGGCAGACATTATGTTAAGTGAAATTAGCTAAGCACAAAATATCAATACTGTGTGATCTTATTTATACAAGGAATCTTTACAAAGTAGAACTCATAGAGCAGAGAATAAAATAATTGTCACCAGGGACAGAAGGTGGGGGAGGGAAGGGAGTAATGGGGCAAAACTAGTTAAAGAGTACAAAGTTTCAGTTAGAAAGGTTAAGTAAGTTCTGAAAATCTATTTACAGGATGGGAACTATAGTTGATGACTACAGCATATTGATGAAAGATTAGATCTTGAATGTTCTTAATATAAAAAGTATATGCAATGATGGATATGTTCATTAGCTTTATGTAATCATTTCATACAGGTACTAAAACATACTGTTGTGTACCACAAATAGATATGATTTTTATTTCTCAAATATGCATTAGTAAAACTAGAGGAAAAGTCTCATTTTTATGTAGAAACAATATAGAAATGTAAAACAAACCAATGGTCATCAGGGGGTAAAAGTTGGGAGGAGAAAAATTTAAAGGAGCATAAGTCACTTTTTGTGGTGATGCAAAAATTATATATTTTGATTATAATGGCAGTCACACATTTAAAATGACACATAAAAGTGTATTTTATTGTGTGTAAAGAACACCTCTAAATACTCAAAAAGAAGTTAAGGGAAATATTAGAAAAAGAACACAGTTGCAGTTGAGATTTTAAAAGTTTGAAACATTTCAGTAAAACACAAAAGCTTGCCAAAATATTAAAATTGCAGGACTCTGAAAAATTAATTGTAATTTAGATGATAGAAGGCAGTGATAGTGTATGCAGAGAGTAATACAAACAAGTAGAGCAGCAAGCAAGAAATACAATATTGAAGAATCAATCTAACAAAAGAAGCAAAAGATCTATACTCTGAAAATTATAGTACTCTGAAAAAGGAGATTGAACAGGCTATCAGAAAATGGAAAGATATAGTTTGTTCATGGATAGGAAGAAACAACATAGTGAAAAATGGCCATACTCCCAAAACTGTTATGCAGATTTAATGCAATCAAAATCAAAATACCATTAGCATACCTCACAGAACTAGACAAAACATTTCTAAAATTAATTTGGAACCAGAAGAGATTTAGCACAGCAAAAACAATTCTGGGTGACAAAGGCAAGCATCTCAATCACTAACTTGAAATTATACTACAAGGCTACTGCGATAAAAACAGCAGAGTACTGGCAGAACAACAGACTTGAGGATCAATGGAACACACTAAAAGATGAAGAAACTACTCCGAACATATTCAGCCTCCTTATTTTCCACAAAGTGGCCAAATATATTCATTGGGGAAAAAATCGCCTCTTTAATAAACAGTGCTGGAAAAACTGGCTTTCCTCGTGCCAAAGATTAAACCTAGACCCATGTCTATTGCCATGCACTAAACTTAAATTGAAATGGATCAAAGATCAAAATATTAAACAGAAACACTTAATCTGCTGGAAGACAGAATAGACAAAATTTCTGGAAACATAGGTATAGGCAAGGATTTCATGAACAAAACACCAATAACAGGGGAAATAATACAAAGAACCAACAACTGGGATTTTACACAGCAAGTGAAATCACCAGCAGAGTGCAAAGACAACCCATAGAGTGGGAAAATTTTAGCCAGTTGTTCCTTAGACAAAGGACTTATATCTAGAACACGAGAAGAATTTTAAAAATCAGATCCCCCAAATTTAAATCGCCAATCCAAAAATGGGCCTCTGAGATGAATACACACTTCTCAGATGAAGAAATACAAATTGCAAAATAAATATATGAAAATATGTTCAGCATCACTGGTCATTTAAAAGACACAAATTAAAACAATACTGAACTTCCATCTCACTCCGGAAAGAACGGCTATTATCAAGAAATCAACCAATAACAAATACCGGTGGGGCTGTGGGGAAAAAAGAAACCCTTCTCCACTGTTGGTGGGAGTGCAGACTGCTGCAACCACTGTGGAAATCAGTATAGAGATTCCTCAAAAACTAGGATTGGAGGTCCCATTCAATCCAGTTATTCCCTTCCAATTCCTGGAAGAATTGAAAGCATTATACCACAGTGATACATGCATACTCATGTTTAGAGCAGCAGAGTTGGTAATAACTAAATCTTGGAAACAACCCAAATGCCTATCAATTGAGGAATGGATTAAGAAGATGTGAGAATTTTTATACAATGGAGTACTACTCAATCATAAAGGACAAATGAGACATTTCTAGGTAAATGGATGCACCTGAAAATTATACTCTTAGGTGAAATAAACCAGAAACACATGTGTAAATATAGCATTGTTTTTCTGATGTGAGAACCTAAAGAGTAAATAAGGACCAAAATGTACAATAGATATTGTGAAACAGGAAGAAATTTTTCAAAAGGAAAGAGCAAATAAGGAGTGGGAATGGGAAGAGAAGAAAGGGAAAAGGGAAAAATTATTTTAAAAAATGATAAAATGGAAACAAAGCCTTGTAAGTGAAGAGGACAAGAGGGGTTGAAGGGAAAGAGGGAATTGGGAACAAAGAAGAATCAAAATATATCATATACAGGTATAAATTCCATATGATGACTATGATCTTTATGTATAACTAAATTGTACCAATAAACTTAATTTAAAATAATAATTAAAAATGAAATTAACTGCAGCCAAAATGAAGGAAACAAAAGTAAGCTCCAGCAGAGGTACATAGAAAACAATGCTGCAGAGCTACAGAGACTGAATTCCACAGTATCACTTCAGCAATTGTGATTAAATACAGTTTAATGAAAAAACAAAATGATGGGGCCTTCATGAGATGATTGGTTCTCTACCTAAGTGATTTCTGAAGACAGGCACTTTATTGTAACTTCACAGTCATGAAGAGACCAAAGCTTTTTCTATTTTTCTTCTCTAGCATCTCCTCATAATCACAATAATAGTATTGCAGCTCTAAAATCCCATCCTTATTCTAGACAATAAAAATATGAAAAGAACAAAGGCACATGCATGTGCCTCTCAGCCCAATTACCCACTTTAAAAGTACTTTCTCCAGTATATCCAGCAGTACCAATTATAGTCCACTGGTTATTCACATCTGAAAGGGAGTTACACTGTCAACCCCCAAACCATAAGGTATGTTGCAAAGCAATACATTGAATACTTACTTTTTTGTTAAAGAAGACAATTATAGTAAAAGACACATTGCCATTAGGATTTTTCAAAATACTCCTCCTTACTTTCAATGCACTTATCTTTTTTTTTTTTTCTTGCCACTCGCAGGAGCAGTTTTAGAAGTACCCTTTCGCGAGTGTCTTTATTTGTGGTGGAACACCTA
This sequence comes from Dasyprocta punctata, assembly GCA_004363535.1. NCBI lineage: Eukaryota > Metazoa > Chordata > Mammalia > Rodentia > Dasyproctidae > Dasyprocta > Dasyprocta punctata. The sequence goes on along the minus strand of RJWM01032758.1, from coordinate 10,456 downwards.
ACTCAATATTGTGAAACAATTGAAAATAATTACCTTTCTCGGTCATTGTCACTTTAGGAAAGAGCCAAGTGTCACCAGGTGCCATATTCGAAGATGAAGGTGGATGAAGGCAAGCTGCAGTGTTTTTATGTGCCTGTCTTGCACTGGACAACACTCAGCAGCAGTATTCACTGTATTTTTTATCAAATCTCATAAACACACAAAAGCAGACTCTCAGAACTGCATTACAAGTGGCAAGAATGATGAAATACATGTATTCAAAGCAAGGGAGAGTATTTGGAGGGGGATTAATGGCAAGGCATATTTTATTGTAATAACTTTTTAAAATTTAAATATTCATTATATATTTTGATCACACCTTGTATAAGGATCTTCTCAGTAAGGAAGAAGAGATGATAGATATTAACTGGATAGCTAGCAACTTTACTCACAGTTATATACACCAAGCAAAGGATTTTGTTTCACTGTAGAAGCACTGTGGAAATCCACTGAAGGGTTCTGAGCAGATCACAATAAAACATTTTCATATTTGCAGTTTTTAAATATTCTTCCCACAGTATGGAAAACACTTTGAAACAGGGACTTATTTGTAAGTAGGAGATGAACAGGGATGTCCATTCAGTAGTCTCAGTAAAAGAGCATTTCAGCAAAAAAGGTGGAGAAAAGTCCATGTAATTGAGATATCGTGAAAAAACAATTAAAAGAGCACAGCGAGTTTTTATACTAATTGATAAGGAAAAGGGCAGTATAAAATATGGACTATAGGTTTCCAACTTACCAAATGAAACAGACATCAAAATATCCCATAAGGCAGGAATACCAGAGTTCAGAGAGAAACTCTGAGTTTGTTGTTGGGTATGCTGAGTTTGAGATTCTTGTATTTGTTATGAATATATGACACGTGTGGCTGTTGGAATATTGCAGTTAAGCCATCTGAAATGGCTAATATTCAACAATTTTAACTTACAAAAGGCATATGTTTGCAACAAATAAGTATCTGAAGGACTTGTCTGTGCATAAGTGATATATGTCTTTGCAACAAACACTGATTATTCTCCAATTATGCTGTAGCCATATTGCATGCTATGGAGTCATTTATGAAAAACATAAGTTTCAAAGTTCATGTAATATGAAATACTCTTTCTGCATCATGTGTTTTTAGTAGTAGTTATTAATCAAACAAACAAATTTAAAGTAATTAGGATCCATCATAATCATTTATATAAATAACTAAAGGAATTTGAAACAGAAGCAACTCAGCCTTGAAGATTTGTCAATAAATAAACCCCTCAAGTATGAGTCATAGTTGTTTCTCTAGGATCAGTTAACTGCTTTTCAAGTCAAACCACAACTTTCATAAACTCAGATAATCTATCAAATTCTGTTGCAATATCATTTTGTTCAAAATTTTACTCCTTACCATTTAACCACAGGTATGAAAATTTGAAGTGTTTCTACACAATCACAAATCATAGGGCAGATTAGATTTCAGCAAATAATTAATGAATATACAAATATATAACTCATATTAACCCAGAACCATGATGTTTAATCTAGAAAAATGACTTTTTCATTATATTGTAAAGGATGGAGAAAATATTACAAGTCACATTTGGAAAATCAGATTCAAGTTGTAAGATTTGCTTTCTCTCTACTTTGAATGTATTGCTTCAGATCTTCAATTTTCATGGCTAAAACTATGCAAAGGTACCAAAACATAAAATCAAATATATAGTACTGTGTGTATCTTGCAACTTTCATTTGAGTTTTACTTGAGGCAATTTATTTTATACTTCAACAGAAACTATTTCTCACACTACATCAAGGAAGATTTGAATTTCTTTGAGAAATTCTCTACCATTCCATAATTAACAACTAGAATTATCAGGTCAAAGATCAATTCTATGAAGGTATATGCGTAACATTTTTACCATTACATCAAGCAATGTACATTGAATTGGATAACACAGAATATATGGGTATCTGGGCTCTAAAACTGCTTAGGCTGTCTTTATTCTGATAAGCTTTTATCACTTCCAGTAGAAATGAAAGGAATAGGCCCATTAGCATCTAAACTTCCTTCCGCTTTAAAAACTGTATGACACTCTGAAATTCTGCAACATGGGAAAAGATAAACTCGATTATCATATTAGTATCATTGTTCTATAGCTTTCCTATCAAAGCAACTCCAAAGACAAAAATGAGAGCAGACATCCTTCCTCATAGGCTGGTCTTTGGCATAGGCTGAAGCAAGAATTTTCGTTTATTTCTAAACTTACCTTTAAATACATTTGTCATCGCATTCTATATGTCTGAATTGGGTTTCATATTGAAACAATGTGTTTTGTAATCTTTGAAGTATACTTGACACTCTAAGAAATTTTATTTTGTTTATTGAGTAATACTAGTGGTATCCCATGGACTTCCTAATAATTTTAAGCCTGGATGAAGAAATATGTAGAAGCATGGTAGAAAAGGAGTCTATGCCAAGGTTGAAAACTCAGATGTCATAATACTTCAGTAGAAGCACAAATGACTTGCATCAGGTAGTAATGGAGAAGACTGGAGGGGACGATAGCTATCAATCTTTGGATGACCCAAAGGGACAACCACTCAATTCCAACCAGACTACTGTTCAGTTTGGCCAAATATACTGATTCCTCACAGGAGTTGAAAAGATGAATTTTATGTGAAATTTCCCCTTTTTAATACACAGGCATACAAATAGGATAAGTCAGCTGGTCAGAGTGAACACAAATCTGTTTTTGAGTCTTAAGGAAATTAGTTCAGTTATACAGGAGAGAGAATCTCTGTGGAGAATCAAGTGACAAAAACATTTTTAAAGGGTCAGAGTAAAGACTGTGAACTTCTGAGAGCAACAGTTGAATTTTCTTCCTTTCAGTTAGATCATTAAGAGCAAAAAAGACATCAATTTTTTACCATCTTCATGGGTAACTTAGCCTGGAGGCAGAAGACTAGATCAAACAGACTCTGGAGACCAACTTTGAGGATGATGGGAAAGTGATGTGTTTTATGTTCACATTTAACCTTGAAATAATAACAGTGTATTTCAAAACCATGTCAAAGAGCTATGGCATATAAATGAAATATATCCAAAAGCTTCATAACTAAATGCAAAGCTGTGGTCCACTGCAGCAACCTATGATATGATATCTTCCACTTTTCTCACTCGTAAGAAAGATAAAAAGGAGCAGCTACTTAAATTCAGAAGCTGCCTAGAATACCAATCTTGGACAAGCTTACCCTGAGATGTGGATTAAATGAGTTAAAACTTGACCACTACATAATTTCTGTAGGCATAGATTAAAGAAAAAAAAAAGCAAGGTCACTGTGCCACCCAGAAAATACAAAACACTTGGTCCTCTCCTGGTTAACATGACTGAAGTGATCACTACTTCTTTACTAGATTATCTTCATTCTGGTCAACCTCTATTTACAGATAAAACTTACTGAGTTACCCAAATGTAAAACTATGCCTGCTTTCTAACAGCCAATTTAGAGAAAATCCCAGCTTATCTAAACCTTCCCCAACCACAGCCCAAATTTTATAGTATGTTCTTTCTACCATCTTTCTCCTAAAACACCACTAAGTTCCCCCAGTGCCTGCTTTCCCTTACATTGATGAGTGTTACATCCAACTCATTGTAGTACAGGTGTGTCGCTGATCTTTTGCTGAAGTGTACTGGCACATAAGCAATCCACACAGTTATAACGTAATCAATTCAACCTTGGTGAAAGGTGGTTGAAGTAAACCTGCTAGTCTTAACGAACTTTTCTTGCCAGGTACAATCCGTATTGCTTCATCGTATTTCTGCTCCTTTCATATTGTTTGTTTATACTGCTTTTCTACCTCTAATGAATGCAGAGCATTTGGAGGCCTTTCTGAGATTCATTATTCAGATAGCAGAAAACCAGTGTTAACATGTCTACTCTCGTGTGACCTTACTAAAAAAAATGAAGCACAAACGTTCCTCTTAAAAGATCAAATTGAGAGTAAAAAAAGCTTTTTAGAGAAAGCAAGTAGACGTCAAGGAAGGCAAGGTTTGATTTTTGTGTTTCTTTATTCTCTTTCAGGTGTACAAAAGACAGGCAATTAAATTTCAAAATGCTATTAAGCATGGCATTTAACAGAAAAATATATTTTGTTCTGTGTAGCCTCAGAAGACAACAAATGGAGTCATGTCTAGAACAGGATGTAATCTAGCAAATTTGTAGACACTAGGGAATAGTTATATTCAGTTTGGGTAAATGAATGTCAAGACAGTGAAATGTAAAATCAGCACAGCCAACATTATTAGATGGCTGCAGGTTTTTCTTGACATTAATTCTGCTGTCAACACAAAAAGAATTGTGTAGACATTCACTTCAAATTTTAAATAATACTAGAATTGTTAAACACTTCATATGGATTTTAAAACAAAATGTAAAGGTAAAACCAAAATCAAAGGCCTGTAACTCATGTTCAGGTAGTAAATGTAACTAATATGAGCACATATAGGAAAATTCAAATAAAACAGAGAAGTTTTGCAAGCAAGAGTTTCTTTGTGTGCAAGAGTTTCTTTGCAGTGACAGATTTTATATATTAATTACAGGAGCAGGTATACAGATCTATACATGGGACAAAATTGCATAGGATTACACACAACCAATGATAAGAATGCATGTAAAAGTGGTACAAACAATAAGGTATGATAGTTTATTTGACAGTATTGCAATGAACTCAATTTTGTGGCTCCAATATTGTACTATAGTTGTACAAGAGGCTAACTCCTACTACATAAATGATGCACACCATCAGTTATATTATTTTTGTAACTATATATATATATATATATATATACATATATATTATGAAAAATAGAGGCCAGGGATATAGCTCAGTCGCACAGTACCTTCCTGGCAAGCTCTAGGTCTTGAGTTCAATTCCTAGTAGCAGAAAAGAAAAAGAAACTGAAAGATTTTGACTGTAAATAGCAAAAAATTCCAATTCAATTATCTTTAAAAAATAAAGATAACATTACTTCATACAGCAAGTCTAAAGACAGGATAGCTCCAGGAGTAACAAACCAGCTGTTTGTCTTAGTTACTTTTCTCATTGCTAAGACAAAGCACTTGATACTTAAAATTAAAAGAGGAAAGGTTTACTTAGTTCACATTGTGAGGAAGTTTCAGTCTATAATTGGCTGGCTCCAAGGTAGAGTGATGATGCAGAGAGGCATTGCAGAAGAGAAACAGTTCATAGTGGGCAGAAAGTAGCAAAGTAAGAAGAGATAACCACAGCTCTTTCTATCTGTTATGTTTTATCCATGCTAAATTATGTAGGTAGTATTCAAACCCTTAATCCTAGTGCTCTTGTTCCTACCTTGCACCATGAATCAATCCCAGTGTCACACACTCTAGATCCAACCACCTCTGAAAAAGCTCTATCTATGACTCCATGAGGATTTGGCAGGACATCTAGACACAAGCCATACTATTCTACCCCATTCCCCCAAAGACTCATTCATATCCCTTTATGCAAAAGGCATTTAGTCCATCCCTAAGAGTTTCCAAAGTTCTAACAGTATCAGCATTGTTGAAAAGTCCATGGCCAAGGACTCCTCTGAGATTAAAGGCAAACTCTTAACTGTGAGACCCTACACAATTAAAAATAAAGTTAAACACTTGCAACATTCAGTGGCACAAGATAGACATTACCATTCCAAAAGGTTTAAGTAGGAGGATACAAAGGAATGGGACTAAAGCAAGTACAAAATCCAGCAGAGAAAATATTAAGTCCTGTAGCTCCATATCCAGTGTCTGAGGCAATTTGTGGCAAGTTATGGACTCTAGAGGGCTTGGGTGAACATTTTCAATGGTGGTAGCTCCCATGGCTTCTCTCTTGGCCTGGCTCCACGCCCTCTTCACAGCTTTCCTCAGAGGATCCACGTTCCTGAATTATCTGAAATTTGGGGTTTTCATTGCATCTTTGGCTTCACACTCACAGCTTCAACACGCAGGGGCACACTGTCTGGCCTTCCAGGACTTCTTTTGAACTCTGGGTGGAAGCTTTCCTGACCCTACCGCCTTTGCATTCTGCACACACCTAAAAGTAGCACCATATAGGTGACACCAAGGTCTTCTGTCAGCTAAAGCAGTAGCCAGGCTTCCTTCTCTCTTTGCTATAGGGATCCAGTGCTTGTGAACCAAATCCTGAGGAACAAATTCTCTAGGCTGCTACCACTCTAGAACATGGTACTTTAGGGCTCTCTTCTCAAAGCAAAGTCTTACACTTTTGCAGTTTTGAGGTTGCAGTAGCTAGAGTCCTGATGCTTCTTGTGATATCCTCAGGTCATCTTTTTTGTTGTCTTTTTCTGAAATACTTGGCTATTTCTTGCTAGTCTTTTCAGTGAACAATTTCTCCTATCTTCCATCTTTCCAGGCACCAACTTTGCCAGAACTTCCTTTCTGGCCAGACTCAAAACATTTTAAATCATTCACCTTGGCTCTTTGCTCTTGATTCTCAACATAAATCTGGCTAAGATCCTGCACCAGTAGCCATTTTGCCATCTCAACATTAGACTTCCTCAAGATTAATTAGTCCAGTATTCTTAATTTCAGTCTCAAGCAAAGTCTCTGTACAGGAGCAAAATGCAGACAAACTTTCTGCCATGTCATAACACATATCATCTGAAGTTCCACAGTCAACAAAGTCCTCATCTTCAGCAGAAACCTCTGGAGCTTGGTCTTTACCAGCAGAATTTCTATCAGCATTCGGATCTTCTGAGCTCTGACCAGAACCTCTTATACAGTATACCTAAGGCATTCCAGCTCTACTTTTCAGCTGGCGCCGCTTAACCTTTCCAAACTCTTCTCCTTCCCACAAACCTGCTTCAAATGCTCCTAAACCACATGGTCAGGTATAGTCACAAGGACTCTCAGTACCAAATTCGGTCATGGCTAATTCCAAATACATGACACCTAAAGTTAAAGGAGGAAATGGTTATTTAGCTCAAAGTTTGTGGAAGGTTCAGTTCATAATCAGCTGGCTCCAAGGCAGGGTGGCATGGCAGACAGGAATTGCAGAACAAACAGTTCATGGCAGGCAGAAGGTGTCAAAGCAAAAAGATTCAATAGCTCTTTCTATGACTCATATCTTATGCAGGCTACTTTAGGTGGGTAGCACTCCCATCCTTAACCCTAGTTCCCTTGAGTGTAGCATTTTACTATGAATCAATCCCAGTGTCACACACTCTAGATCCAGCCACCTCTCAAAAAACCCCACTTATGACTGTATGAAGCTTTGGATGGACATCTAGACACAAGTCTTAACAGTACTTAACCTTTTTGTTCTTTATCTTTCATAGCAGCAGCAGCTTCCTCCTGAAATTTGTGCACATAAAATATTTTGCACAACATCTGGTGCATGGCAAATGCTCAATAAAACCTAACTCCAGAAACAGAGAATGATAAGACCTGATCTAAGTTTTCACCCTAGGTGGTTACTTACTTAGCTACGAACAAAATTGTTGTTTCTTCAATTGCCATATACAAAAATTTTAAAAAGTGTACCCTTCTATCTGAGCACAGTGCCTGTGATGAGTTAAACAGATCATTCTAAATGCAAGTATTTTGTGAAACTTTTAAATGCTTGGAAATATAAGAATTATTGATATCTTAATCACAGTGTAGATCTTAACTCTGAAGAAGTTGACCACATGAAAGACAAAGCCCAACATGGCAGAAAACAAAATATTTGATCAGAAAGATAAAGAAGTGATATTAATTCTTCTGACAGTTTATATAGTCGTGATTTTCAGTTTTACCAACTGTTGAATTATATAGTTAGAAACAATTGTTTATTATTTGTCCTAAAAAGAGAAATACATAAAAATACTGGTATACTGAAAAAATTCAGAATGATTTAAATAAAAATTTTCTTAATTGTGAGGATTATTTTTGCTACTATATCAGACACACACAGAAACAGCATATTCAGTTATCTAGTAATGCCAGAGGCTGGATCTAGAAATTAAACAAAGCATCACTCCTACTCCTTCTAAAAGGTCAAAGAAATTTTCTCACATATTTCTCCTTAACATGTTTATGTAAGTGATAATTTCTTTAGAAAGTTTTGAGGATGGAAGTATGATCAAAAGATATAGTTACTGTTTGAATTTTTTAAAATAAATTATTATGGTAAAAAACACATTGTCATTAATCTCCCTCAAAATACTCTCCCTTAATTTAAACACACTTATCCCATTGGTTTCACCACCTTCTAAAATAGTTCTGAAAGTCCTCTTTCATAAGTGTCTTTAGTTGTACTGTCTTCACTGCCTGGATGTCTTGAATGAATTTAAAACATTTACTTTTCATGTTTACTTTTGCTTTGGGGAAGAGTCAGAAGTCATATGCTGCCAGATCTAGTGAATAAGGCAGATGAGGACACATTTAATGTTTTTATTTGATAGAAATTATCCTTAATTGATTCATGGTATCAGGGCAGTCATGACAGCACAATTGAAAGACACTCATGTAAAAGGACTTCCAGAACTACTTCAGAAAGTGGCAAGAATAATGGGATAAGTACATTTGAAGTAAGATGGAGTATTTTTAATGGAGGTAAATGGTGGTGTCTTTTACTATAATAAATATTTTAAAATTTAAACATTTACCATAACTTCTAAACACATGATCCTCTAAATGAAGGGACCATTATTTGTTTTTGTATCTCATAAGTGTTTGCTTGGATAAAAATTGTTTAAATTTTTAAATTGGTTTAAATTTTAAAAGGTTTAAATTGGATTGGATGAGGAGTGTATTAAATTTGGGACTAGTTAAGAAGAAATTATATTACAGGAATATTGAAATAATCTAGGAAAGAGAATCTACATAGAGATAAAAATTTCTGTTAGAAGTGGTAAGAACTGAGTAATGTAGGTGTAAAAGAAGAGTCATTAGGAAACTGATGTCTCTAGCTTGGGAGAATACATGAATAAAATGCCATGAAGTAACAGTAGAGGATAAAGTCTGGGAGTTTAGTGATTAAAAAATTAGTGAGATCAGGCTGTTAATCTGTAGGTCTGGCTTAGTGGTAAGCACTTTTCCAGCATGTGTGAGGCACCAGTGTGAGTCCAGAGATCCAATTCCCAGAACAATAAACAAGGAAAATTATCAATCTACTTTGCATATGTTTTAATGAAGTGCTTTTTAGCAACAAGTTGCAAATACTCAATACTAAATTTGCAGAATAGGTACAACTGAAAAGGGGAATATGGTGACTGGTGAAATATTATTGGGCTTGGTAAAACTAGCTAAGGAGTATATTAAATGAGGAGAAAAGATATTCCGAGCCTAAATTTTAGAACAGAAACAGGTTGTGACAGTGAAACTAGAACAGTTATACTTAGGACAGTAGAAAGAAACCTGAATTCATATTTTAAAAAACTGATGGAGACAAACTTTCAAGATAAGGGGCTACTTATCACCATAGAGGTTCTCAAAAAATTTAAACAAATTGGGGATTAATAGTTTGCATTACACATTTTAGTTCAGTTCTCTGGCCAAGAAAGAATCTTCCAAATGCTAAAGCATTAAACTGGGGAGATAAATTAATAGATGAATTTGTCTTAGTCCATTTTCTGATGCTATAACTAAATACTATGAACTGGGAAAATTAAGGTAATAGAAGTTTATTTGGTTTAGAGTTGTGAAAACTGGAAAATTCAACAAGGTGAAACTACATCTGGTGCAGGCATTCTTGCTACCTCATAAATTGGGGAAAGGCATCACAGGGCAAAATTGGCCAATAACAAGAAAGTAAAGGAACCAAACTCATTCTTTTTAATCACTAATATATTTCCATTATAATAGCATTAATTCACTCATGAGGCAGAGTCCCCAGGATCTAAACATACCTTAAAGATCACACCCTCAATCCCATCACAGTGGCAATTAAATGTCCACATGAATTTCAGAGGGGACAAACATTCAAACAGTTGCCACATTTTCCCGACTGTTTGTGGTATCAGAAAAGAGAAAGACAATATTAAAGATGGAGGCAGTTTCTGGGTATATTTTTGGGAGGGAGGGTATGACTCACCATGTTTTTAAGGTCTAAAGAACACAAAAACACCTTGGTGATACTTAGGGATGGGCAAAAATAACTGACAAACAAAATTCCGGTGAAGACAAGGCTCTGAAGTATAGACTAAGAAAAATGCTTAGCAAGGGTAAACCTTCAATGACGTGCTCATTCACATACACAACAAACATTTAAGTGGACATATATCATATGCTAGGCAGTATGCTAGACAGTTAAAATATATTCATGAAGAAAATAGAAAAAGAGGCTTGTCTTTATGAACTTTGTATCTCAGCATGGTTTGAGGGCATAAAATAAAATAAATGCATAAATTATGGTGTATGACATGGTGACAAATTTCATAAAATT